>JAOTOM010002046.1:0-88591 GCA_034440615.1 Ashinkailepas kermadecensis | reverse complement strand
TATTTTGAAAGCTCGCGTACTACTGTTGGCATGAATCCTCTTAAGTTGTCCATCTAAAATTGTTATGGGCGCTGTATGACCAACGCAGTCGATGCGCCCTTAAGCCCAAATAACCAACCGACATTCCGGGGTTATCGACGTTGATCGACATTCTGTAGAATATCTACGCTGATCGACATTCTGGATAATATTGACGCTAATCAACATTTTTAACAATATCGATGTTAGTCGACATTCTGGAGATTATCGGCGTTGATTGACATTCTGAAGATCATCGATGTTGATTGACGTTCTGGAGATTATCGATCGCAATCAACATTCTGGAGATAATCGATATTGATCAATATTCTGGAGATTATCGACGTCGATCGACATTCTGGAGATTATCGATGTTGATCAATATTCTGGAGATTATCGACGTCGATAATCGACGTCGATAATCTCCAGAATATTGATCAACGCCGATAGAAATTCTGGAAAATATCGACAATGTTGCCGCATCCGATGGTTAGAGAGTTTACTCTATTTTTTTGGTTAAAATTCCGATGGTCAAACGGACGGAAATGGCTCGACCAGAGCTGAGACAATTCTGACACATAATTGGTATGTGTGATTCATGCTTTTTATTATTTGTTTTATGCTTTAATTTGTGTTCATTTTCATTTGTTCATCGCTGCAGTAGAAAGACGTTCGGGGAAAAGCCTTTTTGTTAGATGTGCGCCATGTTGCGTCATGTTGTGGGTTGTGTCATGTTGTGGGCTGTGCCGTGTTGTGGGCTGTGCCATGTTGTGGGTCGTGCCATGCTGTGGGCTGTGCCCTTTACAGCTGGTAGTGCATTCAAGCCCAGCATGTTGAAATAAACTGGAAGCATTATATAGATGGTTGTATATATTGACCCAAGGTCTCCTCTAACATACCAACTGGGAGGGGAGTGTCGGGCCCCTTCCCCAGCCATGACAATGTCCCTCATCTAGCCAGCAACTATTTTCATTGTTTCACCATTACTTGGGAGGAGGATGGGAGGGGTAGGGGAAAGGAAGGGGGAGAGAGGGAGTGTCGGATGAGGGGCGTGGAGGGGAGGGGAAGGGAGGGTGAATTCTTGTCAACAATGGCACGGCAGACGCCAGTGTGTGCTCCTTCAATGCGCTCAGTACAAATTATTTAGACGAGGTGTTGTATTAATGTCCCATTAATGTCCCGGTAGGTAACAAAGCCGGCACTGCATGTCTTCTCAGAGGCTGCCCGTCGGCAGCTGATTTAAACTCTCGCCCCCCCCGCCACACCGCCGCCAGAATACCAAACCGCCGCCGCCAGAATACCAAACCAGCGGCGTCCTCGGTCGGAGCCAGCAGCGACGCCGGGCGCCGTGCCCCCTCGTGTCGGTGGCCCAGTTCTGCTGGACCACACCCACAGCGGCGGCGCACCTGGCCCACATTTTCCCGGCCCCATCTCGCATGTATCCTCCGCTCCAGACCCGACCCGGCCCTGGGCTGTCAGCAACCCCAGTGCTGCATCACTCTGCCGCGGACGCTCGGCGCGTGGGTGGTTGGGAGAGGGGGCGTGGCAGGGGTGTGGTCGGGGGCGTCGACATCGTCGCTGAACGAGGGCATCAGATTCACCCGTAGCCCGGGCCGCACGTGGGTGCAGCGGCGGCAGGATAATTAGCGGACCCATGACCGACCCCTGGCGACGCCCGTGGTCGTGGAGGGTGTGGCGTGTCACGATCCGGCGAGCTACACTGCTGCCGGCTGGTATCGCGCGGCCAGCGATCCGAGTTTTCAGGTCTGCCGTCGATCTGACCCGATCTCCTGTCGGCTCTCTATGTATGACAAGGCTGGGTCGGTGGCTGCCCGGGGATTGAACAGGACACTGACCGCGCCGATATCGCCGCACTTGTTTCAGTTATGGACGACGTCTGTTGGTGTGCCTTGGATCGTGCACCACAAAGCATGCTGATTGACCAGATGAAACGCTCTCACTGCAGTATGCTCTAAATACACCCTCCTCGAGCCTCGTGCCTCAGTTAAGCATCGGAGGAATTTGCACAATTTGTATCCGGATTTCCTCTTGAATGACATTCGGAGCCCAGTGATACCTGACGTGATTGTTACACAGCACGTGCGCTCTTGTAGACCAATGGTAAACCGACGGCGACCGCAGAATGCCAACTTGTGGTGTCCCGTCTGAGTTAACGGCGTCGATGATGGTCTGGCTTTGTGGCTGATGTTTGGTCCAATCCAGATGTTTGGCGTCTGTTGAGTCCAGAAATGATATGGAAGATGCATATATGTGTATATGTATATATTTATATATATATATATATATATATATATATATATATATATATATATATATATATATTTGTACTAGCTAGGATGGAATGACAAATTGTGAGAACACCGAGCAATAGGAGCATGACTTGATTAGCAACGTTTCGGCTCACGCCTTTCTCAGGCTATGGACGATTTACACGGGGGGAGGCCAAGTTGTTCCGGGTCTGTGACGTAGAAAGGCGATACTCGGCAGCAATTTGCGTGCGTCTCAAGCCAAAGTAGCCAGTATTTTCCACGGCTTTACGCAGACAATTTTTATTGTATATAGGCAAATTTGATACCATGCGAATTCCCGAAGAATTCTACATACGAATCCGGATCGTTTTTACTTGTATCACCCCGAAAAAGTATGTTTCCTTGCCGGTAAACGAGGACATTACACAAAACCGGCCGGCCGACTCCCGGAGGGCGGGGCCTAAGTCGTTGCCATGACGACCGGCTGGCCCTCAAGGCCAGTCGTGTGTCGAGCTTCGGCAGAAAAGGAAGCTGCTGTTAAATGAAATTGAACGTTCTTTCTCATTCTTTGTACTCTTTTTCATGTCATCCTTTGCTTTCTCGTGTCAGTTGAATACAGGAGAAAGTAAAGCATGCCATAGTACCATGCGCTCTTTTGTAGTGAAAATTATAGCAAAATAAGAAAAATGAAGGACGTGAAATTTTTGCCGCGGTTGCGGCACCATATCACCAATTGCCAGGAATCTGCTAGATTTGGAATATTCTACTATAGGATTCTATAATCCGCCAGATGTCCACCACATTCTAGTAGAATATCGATATTATAGCTGTGACGTCACCAAGGCACAGTATATACTAGATCTGAGAAAATACTAAACTTGGGTGTACCCGTTCTTTAATATACTCTGGATTTACAGGCATGGGAATATCTAGCACTTGTATTTTTTTATTTTCTTTTCTTCCCATTTCAAACACAGGTCACGAGACATAAATCATATAGCACTTCGCATGCGTTGTCACCGAATAAATAAGATAGTGAAAAACAGTAAAATTGAAACGACCAAATAAATACGACAGTGGTGTCATCCTTTTTCAACATCCTTTTTCAACATGTTCCACAATCAGCTCCGCTACAACACTTGCAATTTTGAAACTACCAGAAACACCATTGATATTCTTACATATTGATATATCACACACACATACGCGGATTCCACAGTCTTCCGACACCCCTTCCCAAGTCCACCACTAAGAACAGATGCTCCTTCCCAATTCGAGAGATGGCCTTCTTCATCGGCATGCAGCACCATATCATTAGAAAGTCTATGGTATCTGACGTCTAAACGATGTTCCTCAATTCTAGCCACTATCCCCCGCCCGTTTCCCCATATAACTTCTTCCACATCCTCCTGCGCAAGGAATTTTGTAGACTATGCTTTTTTCGTTCACGTTGCGGACTCCTTTCTTGACTATGTCTTTGATTTTGACCCCTGCTGAGAGACTGATATTTATTTTGTCTTTTGTGAATCGGGAGATGGTGACTGCTCCCTGTGATTCCGGTACTGATATGCACCTTTTTGTCAAAACTCGTTGCTTGGCCTTTTTCATGCACATCACCTTTTCCGCTCTTTGGCGCAAATTTACTATCAGACCATCTGGACATTTCAGCAACTTGAAAGACTTCATGATGAAAGACACTTCTTCTGCGAGGCACTCAGGACTGTAGATTATAAAGCCCTTAAGAAAAACCCATTAGGCCGCCTGTTTTTGTTTCATGGCTGTGACCAGAGAAGTAGTGCAAAATATTGTTTTTGTTAGTGGGCTTTCTGTACACTGAAAATGTGCATCTGCTGTCACAGCGCGTGATCAGTGTGCCCAAAAAAGGAATTTCGGCCTCATTATCTGCATCTTTTTCTTTTTCTAATGTGAATTGAATCGACGGATGTACCGCGTTAATATTTGTGTCGACCGCATCGAGATCAGTAGCTTGATCAACAATCACCAATACGTCATCTACGTATCTCAGCCAAAGGGAGTTGGGGCCAATCATAGATTTGAAATTATCCGCCTCTAGGGTTTCCATAAACAAACATGCCAGAACAGAACTTAATGGTGGGTCCATGGTGGGGCCGTTGATTTGACAATATTATTCCCCCTGAAATTGTAGCGCTTCAAATTCCACACATATACGCACGAGCTGTATGAAATGACTCATGGGAACTGGAAGCTCCAATTTATTTGACTTGTCTCATGCCCTAGAAACCGCTTAGATCGCTCCCCGATAGGGACATTCGTGAACAAGGATTTCACGCCAAAGCTTCCCAGCGTTTTGCTGGTGAAGTTCTATCTCTCGGATTCTACCTAGTAAGTCGCCTGCATTCCTTAGGTGGTTATCACTTATCTGCCCCAGCATTTCTGCCAAAGGTTTTGCTAGTTTTTTTCGCAAGCATATGTGGAGCACTTCCTATACCTGAAACAATTGGACGCATGGGTACATCAGATTTGTGAGTTCTTGACAGACCTCTCATGGAAGGCTTCCTTGGAGACACTTCTTTTAGGTGTAGAAGTCCTTTTCCTTTCACGGGTTTTCTCAGGATGGAGCGAGCTTTCTTCTGAAACTGGACACTCTCTTTCTAAGCATTTCCTATTAGTACCGATTGGTATGTCACCGCATCGTCTAGAAGAGCACTCATTTTTGACACTTAGTCACTTTGGTTTAGAACTACCATTCCTCCGCCCTGCTTATAAATAAATTTAATTTAGGAAAAACAGTATTCATTTACTGCTTTTCACTATCTGGTTTATTCTGTGTCTACGCATGCGAAGTGCTTTATGATTTATATCTCATAATCTGTGTTTGAGGGGAAAAAAAAAAAAAAAAAAAAAGGAGAAGGTGTTAAATTTTCCCTCCCTTATTATAAAAGACGTAGTGTGCGACGACGACGACGACGACGACGTTACGGTGGGAAATTGACCGTGTGGACAAACCGTTCAAGCTGGATGGGTGAAATTTGCAACACGTCTGGGACCGGTTGCAAGGTAACTTTTGGCGTTGCAATGGCACACGTGCGTGTCGTGGGTGCCATGTGGGACGTGCAAATGTGCGCCATAGGCTCAGGCTGGGCGTGTATTTCAAATGGCGCCAGCGGGCAAACCAGATGTGGCAAGAAAGCCAACACTACAGTGACAAATGGCCGCCGGGCCCTGTACGTTGTGGCCAAATATCACACTCGTGGATCGCACGTGCGTCACGTGACACGTGCAAATGTCGCCCATAGGCTCAGGCCGTGAAAAATACAAACGGCTGCTGCGGCCAAACCGGACGGGGCAACAAAGCCAACATTGCAGTGGCAAATGGCCAGTCGGCCCTACACGTGGTGCCGAAATCTCAGACACGTGGGTCGCACGTTGACCACGTGGCACGTCATAATGTCCCCCATAGGCTCAGGCCGTGAATCGGGGACACGTGAGACATTCATTCGACAACGCGTACAGGCCAAACGGTGACCGGTACGGCGGTGGCGTTTTCTGTGATTGGTAGACAACAGATTGATGTAGTGTATTTTGCCAGTTTCGCCCCCGTAGCGCCAGCGGGGACCACGTGGCACGAGCTTTAAACGTGCACAAACCTCCGTTGCTTTAACACGTGGATCGAAATGTGCCGACAGAAAATATGCGTCGCATATTTTTGACACGTGTCGGCGTTCACCTGGCGTCTATTTGGCCGCCAATGACACCACGTGAAAGCCCGCAGTGTTGCCTACACGGTGATGGTAGTTTTGATGCGATCGCATCAGTGTGTGGCACGCGAGGGACGATCGAATGACGGGAGAGCGGGATGACGCCAATTCGACCGGCTCTCATTGGAATAACACTGGAAAGTGTCATTTTTGGCGTCGGATTTTCACCGATATGAGTACGCCGGACGGCTCCAATGTCCGCCGCATAGCTCGGCAACCACCGGGCGGATCACCATCAAACAAACACCCCCATGTAGCCAAGAGGATGGCAAAGCTCAACAGTGCATACAAATTTGCTGCACGTGGCACGTGCACTCTCTGGCACCGTGTAAATAAAAAGCGGCAGTTTTCATCGTTTTTCACGATTGGGTCTGGTGCTTGAAAACGGTGCAAATGGGAGCATCGCCGTTGCTTCTATAACTCGGCTCTATGTACCGACTACAACTTTCACATGCATCATCGACACCTGTCGTGTAACGGGGGTGAGTTATTGTGACCCGATTGGGTACATGATGCGCTCGGTAAAAACGGCTCCCTTTCCACTTCACTACCGTCCCTATCGCAACCAACTTTCGGCCAAGATTGCCACGTACGGATAGCGCAGGTTACTCTGATGCTCACGGTGTCTTCAGATTTTCTCGGCGACAAGTAGTTTGACCGCAATCGGCAATCTTGTAGACTCATAAAAGTCGGCACTTTTACGCCGAGAATTGAACCGGGCACCCGGAGCGAATAATTTTTTATGAGCTAATACACACGGACTATTTCGTCGCCGCGGCGCCCGTCGGGATTAGCCTCGTGGTAAGATGCTGGACTTTTAATATTTATGTACCGTGTTCAAATCCATGGCGAGTGTTTCGGATCCAACCATGAAACAGGTGAAGCATGATTGTCAAGTGAATTGGAGCAAGAGGTGAATGGGTGCAGCACGTCTACCGGACAGCGCTAGAGTAAAATTGTGATCCGCCCCTGCTCATCCCGCCCCATACCTCTTACTAGGCACGTTGCATGGCCTTGGTTGCGCCTATGGGTACTACCCCACAAGAATGCTCACAATAGAGCACAAAAGCTAGAAATTATCCGATATACTTTCATTGCTAGGACAGCCATACATTTTGGTAACCTTTCATTGGGGTGGGATTCAATGCATATACTTAACGGTAACATTTTCCTAAAATGTATTTGCAGATGAAAATTATTATGGTGGGGGAACACTACATGAAAAATAGGAGTGCTGAACTGAATTTGTCGTTGGCGTGTTTCATAAGGTCCCATATTAAATGCTGATTTTATGGGTGGGGGAGGGGGGAGATGAATATTAGAGTGAGTGCAAGTGCCATACCAAAAGTATGCAAGGGTACACCACTTATTGATACTGATGCTTAGGGGGGGCCGGCATTAATCTCCAGGTTGCAATTGGAATTATTGGGGGGGGGAAGGGGAACATGACAATATTGAGGGCAGAGAGGAAAGAGCTCCAGGACTATTACATAGACATCCCCACCCCAGGTAGGGTAGGTACCCAAGTATCTACCTGGGTACCTACCCTTCACTGGTTAGTATCACTGGCGGTTAATGGTACTGACGGACAACGGAGTCCATCCACAAGAGGATCTCGGGGGTTCTAAGTTCGGCATGTGGCCCTCCATATGAAGATGGAGCGTCCCTTCAACTGCAAAACAAAACGATCTTCCGGGACGCAAAGGTTCACCCCCTCCCTATTCAATTGTTTCCGCCGGTGCAGCCCTCCGGTAGAGGATAGAAAATGCGCCCCCTTTCTTCCTGTCCAGAAATGGCATCCCTCCAGAACGAGTGCCCCCACCCCCAAAAAAAAATCCGATCAAAATTCCTGGTTCCGCCCCTGGGGTGCAGGTGCCTACCTACCTACCCACCTACATATAGTTCCCTTCAGTAGCCGGATGATTGGAGGGGGGTCACACCTCTCCACGATCCCCTTGAATTAGTGTCACAAAACTACATGGTTGTATTTTTTTGTTATTTTAAATTCAGTCACTGTTTACACAAATAATCAAAATTGCATTGCAAACAAATCGCACTTGAAAACCTGGCTAATATTATCAATAAAGCCTTTAAATACTGATTTGATGGGGGGGGAGATGAATATTAGAGTGAGTGCATGTGCCATTCCAAAAGTATGCAAGGGTACACCACTGATTGGTACTGATGCTTAGGGGGGGGGGGCGGCATTAATGTCTAGGTTGCAAGTATAATTATTGGGGGGTGGGAGGGGGGGGGGACTATGAGAATATTGAGGGCAGAGAGGAGAGAGCTCCAGGACTGTATTACATAGACATCCCCACCCCAGGTATGGTAGGTACCCAGGTATCTACCTGGGTACCTACCCATCACTGGTTAGTATCACTGGCGGTTAGTGGTACTGACGGACAACGGTGTCCATCCACAAGAGGATCTCGGGGGTTCTAAGTTCGGCATGTGGCCCTCCATATGAAGATGGAGCGTCCCTTCAACTGCAAAACAAAACGATCTTCCGGGACGCAAAGGTTCACCCCCTCCCTATTCAATTGTTTCCGCCGGTGCAGCCCTCCGGTAGAGGATAGAAAATGCGCCCCCTTTCTCCCTGTCCAGAAATGGCATCCCTCCAGAACGAGTGCCCCTCACCCCCCAAAAAAAATCCGACCAAAATTCCTGGTTCCGCCCCTGGGGTTCAGGTGCCTACCTACCTACCCACCTACATATAGTTCCCTTCAGTAGCCGGATGATTGGAGGCGGGTCACACCTCTCCACGATCCCCTTGAATTAGTATCACAAAACTACATGGTTGTATTTTTTTGTTATTTTAAATTCAGTCACTGTTTACACAAATAATCAAAATTGCATTGCGAACAAATCGCACTTGAAAACCTGGCTAATATTATCAATAAAGCCTTTAAATACTGATTTGATGGGGGGGGGAGATGAATATTAGAGTGAGTGCAGGTGCCATTCCAAAAGTATGCAAGGGTACACCACTGATTGGTACTGATGCTTAGGGGGGGGGGCGGCATTAATCTCCAGGTTGCAAGTATAATTATTGGGGGTGGGGAGGGGGGGGGGGGGCTATGAGAATATTGAGGGCAGAGAGGAGAGAGCTCCAGGACTGTATTACATAGACATCCCCACCCACCCAGGTATCTACCTGGGTACCTACCCATCACTGGTTAATATCACTGGCGGTTAGTGGTACTGACGGACGACGGTATCCATCCACAAGGGGATCTCGGGGGATTCTAAGTTCGGCATGTGGCCTTCCATATGAGGATGGAGCGTCTCTTCAACTGCAAAAAAAAAACGATCTTCCGGGACGCAAAAGTTCACCCCCTCCCTATTCCATTGTTTCCGCCGGTGCAGCCCTCCGGTAGAGGATAGAAAATGCGCCCCTTTCTCCCTGTCCAGAAATGTCATTCCTCCAGAACGAGTGCCAGCACCCACCCCCACCGCAAAAAAAAAATATGATCAAAATTCCTGGTTCCGCCCGTGGGGTGCAGGTATCTACCTACCTACCCACCTACCTATAGTTCCCTTCAGTAGCCGGGTGATTGGAGCGGGGGTTACACCTCGCCACGTGGAGCGTCTCTTCAACTGCAAAACAAAAACGATCTTCCGGGACGCAAAAGTTCATCCCCTCCCTATTCAATTGTTTCCGCCGGTGCAGCCCTCCGGTAGAGGATAGAAAATGCGACCCTTTCTCCCTGTCCAGAAATGGCATCCCTCCAGAACGAGTGCCCTCCCCCCTACCGCAAAAAAAAATCCGATCAAAATTCCTGGTTCCGCCCCTGGGTGCAGGTACCTACCTACCTAACCACCTACCTATAGTTCCCTTCAGTAGCCGGGTGATTGGAAGGGGGTTACACCTCGCCACGATCCCCGTGAATTAGTATCACAAAACTCCATGGTTGTATTTGTTTTGTTTTTTAAATTCAGTCATTTTGTACACAAATAATCAAAATTGCATTGCGACCAAATCGCACTTGAAAACCTGGCTAATATTATCAATAAAGTCTTGAAATTAGTAGGCTGACTGCATCCATTTTGGTAAACAAATATGCAGAAAGCGGCGACCGACACTAGAAGATTGCAGTTTTTCAGTGTTGCAGTTATCTTGGAAGAGAAGCATTTCAAACATATTTGACGCATTCCTGATTTCAAATAGGATATGAAATAAACGACAGACAAACCACAAACGTGACGGAAATAATCACCCACACCAAGGATCGAAGAATTGCTAGCCATCAAAGGAAGAAGTATTAACCGTACCTTTGTCTGTTGTAGTAGACAGCAGAAGAACAAGTCACAAATATAAACAGTAGAACTCCAATAAAGGTATTTTTTCGGTAATAAATTAGTATCACAAAACTTCATGGTTGTATTTTTTCGTCTCATTCTAAATTCAGTCTTTATTTACACAAATAATCAAAATTGCACTGCGACCAAATCGCACTTGAAAACCTGGCTAATATTATCAATAAAGCCTTGAAATTAGTAGGGTAACTGCATGCACTTTGGTAAACAAATCCGCAAAAGTCGACGGCCGACAATTGTCATGCCGACTGTTGTCATGCCAACTAATGGTTTCAGAAGACAATCCTTTGCAACATTGCGCCATTCGCCGTGGTATCAGGTTGGTTGTATTACTTGCTGTTACCTCGGATGAATTTCCATTGGTGAATGCGCATTTGCATTTAATTGTGACTTGCTATTTCAAGGTTTTCTTCAGTTTTCTTCACGAGCATTCAGGTTGTGCTGTGCATTGGTGGAACTAGGTGAGCTCTACCTATCTGCATGGTATTTTAAAGTACGGTGGGCTCATTTTCAATTTCTGTTGTTTTTTCATTGCTTATCATTAGCACCAAAAGTAATTTAACGTAAGCATGCAACGTCGTCGTCCGAGCGCTAGGGATCGTCGTTTGGCCGCCGAGCGGCAGCGTCGCCGACGAGAGCACCTCGCCGAGGCTATTCGGACGGAAGAATTGGAGCGTCTCCGCCAGCGGCGAGAGGACCCTGATGTCAGGGAAGCCAACGCGCTGCGTCTCCACCAGCGACGAGAGGACCCTGATGTCAGGGAAGCCAACGCGCTGCGTCTCCACCAGCGGCGACAAGACCCTGATGTTAGGGAAGCCGACGCGCTGCGTCTCCACCAGCGACGAGAGGACCCTGATGTCAGGGAAGCCGACGCGCTGCGTCTCCACCAGCGACGAGAGGACCCTGATGTCAGGGAAGCCGACGCGCTGCGTCTCCACCAGCGGCGACAAGACCCTGATGTCAGGGAAGCCAACGCGCTGCGTCTCCGCCAGCGGCGAGATGACCCTGATGTCAGGCAAGCCGAACTGGATCGTCTCAGCCAGCGGCGGGAGGATCCAGACATCAGGGCAGCTGAACTGGAGCGTCTTCACCAGCGGCGACAAGACGACGAGGTGAGAGAACGCAACAGGCAACGGATGTTTGGTGAACGTGGCGATGCTCGCGCCCGCCCGCCGTCTCTGGCTGCGCGTCGTCCGGCTGCCGTCCTTGCCGGTGGCCAGCACGTCGTTCCGCACGATGTCGGTGTCCGGGGCCGTCAGTGCCCAGCATGTGGAGCAATGCTGTGGCAAGACGAGCACGCCAGCCTGTGCTGTGCGGCCGGCAAGGTTCGTCTGGACCCGCTGCCGGCTCCTCCGCCCATGCTACGGCAGCTGTGGACGGGTGATGGCGTGACGTCACGGACATTCCGCCGGTACGTCCGCCATCTGAACTCTGCCCTGGCGCTGACCTCGCACACGGTGCGGGAGGTGCTGCCACCTCGTGGTGCGTACAGGCCATGTGTTGTGATGCAGGGCCGGCTGTACCATCGACTGGGGCCATTGCAAGCCCACGAGGGGCAAGTGCCTACCTTTGCACAAATATACGTGAATGACCCACAGTGTGAAGAACCGGATGTAGAGGCGGCCATCCGTCTGGGCCACGTACGCTTACCGGCTACAACGCCCGCCGCCGTTCAGATGCGGCTCTTAGACCTACTGCGTGACCTACAGCTCATGCTGCGTCGTGACAATCCGTGGGTCCAGGACTTCATCATGGCCAGTGAGGTCATGGCCGGCGACATCGAACACATGCAGCTGGTGATCAGCGCGTCAGCTCGCCCAGTTGGGGAGCACCAGCGCCGCTACAACCTACCGGCAGGTTTCCGCGAGGTGTCGGTGCTGATGGGAGACGAGCCCCTGCACCAAGACATCAGACTACGCCGTAGAGGTGACCCGGACGACCACAACCTGCAGTCCATTCGTGAGACTCATCGGGCTTACGAGCCTCTGCACTTTGTGCTGTTGTTCCCGTGGGGAACAGACGGATGGCACCCAGAGCTGCGTCAGCCGCACCAGCCGGGTCAACAGCAGCAGCGCGGCATAACCGCGCTCCAGTACTACGCGTACCGGCTACAGACCCGACCCGACCACGACGACTCGCTGCTCCGCGCCTGCAGGCTCTTTCAAGAGTTCTGCTGCATGGCATTCGCCCGGGTGGAAACGCTGCGACTGGTCTATTTAGTCCAGCATCAAAATCAGATCCGAGCTGATCTATATCAGCATGTGTGCGATGCCATGGCTCGTGATGGCGGCGACGCTGCACCAGAAGTTGGCCGCCGCATCATCCTTCCGCCGTCGTTCGTCGGCGGACCACGGCACATGCAGCAGCGCTACATGGACGCGATGGCCATTGTGCGCTGCTTCGGCAAGCCCACACTGTTCGTCACTATGACGTGCAATCCGGCTTGGCCGGAAATCGTGCAGGTGCTGCTGCCTGGTCAAACACCGGAGGACAGACCCGATCTGGTGGCACGAGTCTTCCAGCTCAAACTACGGGCACTGATGCACGACCTCACGAAGGACGGCATCTTTGGTGCGACGGCCGCGTACCTGTCCGTCGTGGAGTTCCAAAAGCGCGGTGAGTTTTACGTCGCCTGTTTAGCATTCCACGCGGTCGACTGCGTACTGTGACATTTCGAAAAACATATTAATTTGGTGTGCAGCTGGCCAGCCGGATGGGCAAGTATGTGTGGCCCATTATTGACACACTTCAACATAATGCATTTACAGTTCCGATTATGCCGACAGGTGCAGTTGTGTCCGATTACGTAGTCTTGACGCACAATCTGATGGTGGCTCAGTTGCCCTGCCTGACGCAGCGTTGAACCGTTTGCAAAGGCACTTTGTCAGCGTGTTGTGCGTAAACGTTCGTGCTATCACTGAACTGATTACCTGGACAGAACCTCAGCCTCGGCGTCTGCACTCAACAGTGGTGTTCCAACATTTGATGCTATATGAGTTGCAATGGATGCTTGACGTGTTTATCTATTCTGGCTTGCATGTAGTGCACAGGTGCAGATGAGAAATGCGAGTTCTTCCAATAATCTGACATTTCACTTAATCCTCTCGATTATCAGTTTGATACCGAGCTGTGATATTTAGTCGCTATGTCAATCAATAACTATGTACTAATGTACTAATAACTAATATTAATAACTATGTTTCGTGAGACGTACTCCTTTTCTACAGCAATGTCTGATGGCTGCTTCATCGCATGCACATGCATAGCAATACTGTTTGCAATCAACGTTGGTGAATTGGATAGTTAACAGACATCCATGCTTCAATAAAATTGCACCATTGCCTAGGCAGCTGTCCATTATTTCGAACATATTCACCGAGGTCCTTATCTTTAGGCAACTGATTGGTAAATGTTCTAGAAATTGTTAAAAATGCCTAATGATGTGATGTCAGGTGATGTTGAGAACTCAATGTATGCTTAGCTACTTATTTTGGTGATGATAGTCGATCACCTTTGCCACCAGTAATACCATAGGGTGTCACATGGGTTGACTACCACCCGACGAACCAGGTTGTGCTTGCGTTATGCGGGGGGGGGATTAACTGACGGTGATTGGCGGCATTCCGTATAATCGTGCATTGATAAGTGGCTCCTTGCTGGTCGTGATTTCCGCCAGGTCTGCCTCACTGCCATATCCTCCTGATCCTACGGCACGAGGACCGACCGACCACCGCCGAGCACGTGGACAGCATGGTGTCAGCTGAGCTGCCAGATCCGGCACAGTCTGATCAGGCTGCCCGCTTGCACGCCATCGTGCTGAACTGCATGGTGCACACCGAGTGCGGCCCAGCCCGCCCCACAGCTACTTGCATGCAGGACGGCCAATGCAGTAAGGCGTTCCCAAAGCCTTTCGCAGGTGAGACAGAGTGGCGCGATGACAGGCCGTACCCGGTGTATCGGCGGCGTTGCCCACAGGACGGCGGCCAGCAGGCAATGCACCGGGGCCGGCTGGTGACCAACCAGTGGGTGGTTCCCTACTGTCCGTTCCTGTCGCTCCGCTACAACTGCCACATCAACGTGGAGATCTGTTGTTCTGTGGAGAGTGTAAAGTACATCTTCATGTACATTTACAAGGGGTCGGATCGTCAAATGGTGCGTGCCGACCAGCTGATCCGGGACAACCAGAATGAGATCGCCGCGTACCAGGATCTACGATCCATCGGCTCCAGCGAAGCATGCTGGCGGCTATTCGGCTACCACATGAGCGACCGATCACCGGCAGTGACGGCCCTGCAGGTACACCTGGAAAACCACCAGGTAGTGTTTTTCAGGCCTGGCGAGGAGCAGCAGGTGATCGACCGCGAGCCGGCTAACACGCAGCTGACTGCTTGGCTGGCGTACAACCGTGAGTCGGCCCAACAGGATCCCGAATGCCTCGGCATTCTGTACGGCGACTTTCCGCGCCACTTTCGCTGGGACAACGCCAACAAACGGTGGCTGCGCCGCTCCAGGTTCCAGGCCGCTCCGACCATCGGTCGCGTTGTTACTGTAAATCCTGGTCACGGCGATGTGTTCTATCTGCGCATGCTGCTCCATCACGTTCCGGGTGCCGCCGGTTTCGCCCACCTGCGCACCGTGGATGGTGAGGTGTGCGAAACCAACCAGGAGGCGTGCCGTCGCCGCGGCCTTCTGCAGGACGACGTGGAGTGGGCCGTCACGCTGGCCGAGGCCGTTCGCACACGGATGCCGCATCAGGTTCGCCAGCTGCTCGTGACACTGCTGCTGTTCTGTGGCCCAGCAGATCCCGTGACGCTGTTCCAGCGCCACCAGGCCGACATGGGTGAGGATTTCGTCCACCGTCACCCGCAGGTGCAGGTGGAGTTGGTGACGTCACTGGTGCTGTTGGACATCGAACAGCGGCTGCAGCGAGCCGGCCGATCACTGCGTGACTTCGGTCTGCCCCAAGTGCCGGCAGATCATCGTGCAGCCGCCGCTGCACTGGAGGCAGCCGAAGAGCTGCGTCGCTTGCCGCCGGTATTGCAGGAGGAGCTGGACTTTGACCGCGACGCACTGCGCGACGGCGTTGCCCAGCGACTGCCCACACTGCTGCCGTCCCAACGTCGACTGGTGGACACCGTTCTCGACGCTGTTCGCTCAAATCGGCCACTCGCAGTGTTTGTAGATGCGCCAGGAGGCACTGGCAAAACCTACACGTTCAACACCCTGCTGGCGGCTGTCCGTGCTGAACACCAGGTGGCGCTGGCGGTGGCATACAGTGGCATAGCCGCCACACTGTTGGACAATGGTCGCACCTTCCATTCGCGGTTCAAGGCTCCGCTGCGCGTCACCGAGACGACGATGTGCAACATCACCGCACAGAGTCCGCTCGCCGATCTGATTCGACGAACCCGCTTGATTGTGTGGGACGAGGCGCCGATGGCTCACCGACATCTGCTCGAGGCGCTGGACCGTACCCTCAGGGACATAACGCACTGCGAGCATCCGTTCGGCGGCAAGGTGATTGTTCTCGGCGGCGACTTTCGCCAAATTTTGCCCGTCATTCGGCACGGCACCCAAGCGCAAATTGTCAACGCCTGTTTGCGCCGTTCTCCGCTGTGGAGGCACTTCAATGTGTTCCACTTGCAGGAGAATATGCGAGCCAGACAGGCACACGACGGCGCGCAGCGAGCTGACGTTGAGCGGTTTTCTGACTGGCTGCTTCAGCTGGGCAGTGGCCTGCTGCCAGTGGCCGACGACGGCACTGTTCAGCTGCCGGCACAGCTGGTGATGGATGCCCACCTACCCACCGTCATCGGATGGGTTTTCGAGGATCTGGCTCAACGCCACAACGATGCTGAGTATATGGCGTCGAGGGCGGTTCTTGCGCCAAAGAACGCCATTGTCGACGACATCAACGACGCAGTCACTGACCTGTTCCCGGGTGAGGTGACTCATTGCTTGAGCGCGGACGACACGATCAACACCACCGACGACCTGGTCATTCCGCAGGAATATCTCAACAGTCTTTGCGTGCCAGGTTTTCCGCCACATCACTTACGCCTGAAGCCCGGCATGCCGGTGATGTTGTTGCGAAACATCAGTCCGACAGAGGGTCTGTGCAATGGCACTCGCCTGCTGGTGAATGCCGTGCACCGTGGCCGTCTGCTCGAGGCGACGATCGCCTGTGGCAGTGCAGCAGGCCGCCGGGTCTTCATTCCTCGCCTGAATCTGAGCCCACCCGACGATCTGTTTCCATTCGAATGGGTGCGTCGGCAATTCCCCGTGCGACCTGCCTTTGCCATGTCCATCAACAAGGCGCAGGGACAGACCCTGAAACGGGTGGCCGTATATCTGGACGAGCCGGTCTTTGGACACGGCCAGCTATACGTGGCAGCTTCTCGGGTGGGTCGGGCGAGTGAGCTTCGCTTTGCCCTACCTCGTGGCGGCGACGGTGGCAGAACCCGCAATGTGGTTTACAACGAGGTGTTGTAAGTGGCTCTCAGGCGTGTCGTCCCTGTCGTCGATGCTGCTGCAGTAAGTATACCTGAACCCGTAGAGGGCCGAGGGCGACCGTGCCCTGAGCCTTTAGAAGGTCGTCTCAGTCGCCGACGCTGCAGTAAGTGTTCCACAACCCGACGACGACCGAGGAGCCGCGGTGGGCCAGTTGCACCCTGAGCCCTCGCAGGGCCGAGGGTGGCTGTGCCCCTGAGCCGCGAACGGCCAGCTGGCCCCGCCTTGAGCCCGAGGAGGGCCGAGTGCGGCTGTGCCCCTGAGCCGTGGCCAGCCAGGTTGCCGCGCCTTGAGCCCGCCCAGGGCCGAAGATGGCTGTGCACAGCCAGGTCGCCGCCCCTTGAGCCCGCCCAGGGCCGAAGATGGCTGTGCCCCTGAGCCGCGAACGGCCAGCTGGCCCCGCCTTGAGCCCGAGGAGGGCCGAGTGCGGCTGTGCCCCTGAGCCGTGGCCAGCCAGGTTGCCGCGCCTTGAGCCCGCCCAGGGCCGAAGATGGCTGTGCACAGCCAGGTCGCCGCCCCTTGAGCCCGCCCAGGGCCGAAGATGGCTGTGCCCCTGCACCGCGAACGGCCGGCTGGCCCCGCCTTGAGCCCGAGGAGGGCCGAGTGCGGCTGTGCCCCTGAGCCGTGGCCAGCCAGGTTGCCGCGCCTTGAGCCCGCCCAGGGCCGAAGATGGCTGTGCACAGCCAGGTCGCCGCCCCTTGAGCCCGCCCAGGGCCGAAGATGGCTGTGCCCCTGCACCGCGAACGGCCGGCTGGCCCCGCCTTGAGCCCGAGGAGGGCCGAGTGCGGCTGTGCCCCTGAGCCGTGGCCAGCCAGGTTGCCGCGCCTTGAGCCCGCCCAGGGCCGAAGATGGCTGTGCACAGCCAGGTCGCCGCCCCTTGAGCCCGCCCAGGGCCGAAGATGGCTGTGCCCCTGCACCGCGAACGGCCGGCTGGCCCCGCCTTGAGCCCGAGGAGGGCCGAGTGCGGCTGTGCCCCTGAGCCGTGGCCAGCCAGGTTGCCGCGCCTTGAGCCCGCCCAGGGCCGAAGATGGCTGTGCACAGCCAGGTCGCCGCCCCTTGAGCCCGCCCAGGGCCGAAGATGGCTGTGCCCCTGCACCGCGAACGGCCGGCTGGCCCCGCCTTGAGCCCGAGGAGGGCCGAGTGCGGCTGTGCCCCTGAGCCGTGGCCAGCCAGGTTGCCGCGCCTTGAGCCCGCCCAGGGCCGAAGATGGCTGTGCACAGCCAGGTCGCCGCCCCTTGAGCCCGCCCAGGGCCGAAGATGGCTGTGCCCCTGCACCGCGAACGGCCGGCTGGCCCCGCCTTGAGCCCGAGGAGGGCCGAGTGCGGCTGTGCCCCTGAGCCGTGGCCAGCCAGGTTGCCGCGCCTTGAGCCCGCCCAGGGCCGAAGATGGCTGTGCACAGCCAGGTCGCCGCCCCTTGAGCCCGCCCAGGGCCGAAGATGGCTGTGCCCCTGCACCGCGAACGGCCGGCTGGCCCCGCCTTGAGCCCGAGGAGGGCCGAGTGCGGCTGTGCCCCTGAGCCGTGGCCAGCCAGGTTGCCGCGCCTTGGAGCCCGCCCAGGGCCGAAGATGGCTGTGCACAGCCAGGTCGCCGCCCCTTGAGCCCGCCCAGGGCCGAAGATGGCTGTGCCCCTGCACCGCGAACGGCCGGCTGGCCCCGCCTTGAGCCCGAGGAGGGCCGAGTGCGGCTGTGCCCCTGAGCCGTGGCCAGCCAGGTGCCCGCGTCTTCATCCCGCTGAGCCTGCCGTTCGGACAAGTTCGCCCTACGAGTCACTCGCCGCTTCCATGTGGACGAAGAGGACTGCCGCTCGTAGACGTCCAGAGTTCCAACATGCAACACATCGCTTACTGGCTGCACCCTGAGCCCTGGAGGGCTGAAGATGGCTGTGCCCCTGAGCCGTGGAGAGCCAGGTGCCCGCGTCTTCATCCCGCTGAGCCCGCCGTTCCGACAAGTTCGCCCTACGAGTCACTCGCCGCTTCCATGTGGACGAAGAGGACTGCCGCTCGTAGACGTCCGGAGTTCCAACATGCAACACATCGCTTACTGGCTGCACCCTGAGCCCTGGAGGGCTGAAGATGGCTGTGCCCATGAGCCGTGGAGAGCCAGGTGCCCGCGTCTTCATCCCGCTGAGCCCGCCGTTCCGACAAGTTCGCCCTACGAGTCACTCGCCGCTTCCATGTGGACGAAGAGGACTGCCGCTCGTAGACGTCCGGAGTTCCAACATGCAACACATCGCTTACTGGCTGCACCCTGAGCCCTGGAGGGCTGAAGATGACTGTGCCCCTGAGCCGTGGAGAGCCAGGTGCCCGCGTCTTCATCCCGCTGAGCCCGCCGTTCCGACAAGTTCGCCCTACGAGTCACTCGCCGCTTCCATGTGGACGAAGAGGACTGCCGCTCGTAGACGTCCGGAGTTCCAACATGCAACACATCGCTTACTGGCTGCACCCTGAGCCCTGGAGGGCTGAAGATGGCTGTGCCCATGAGCCGTGGAGAGCCAGGTGCCCGCGTCTTCATCCCGCTGAGCCCGCCGTTCCGACAAGTTCGCCCTACGAGTCACTCGCCGCTTCCATGTGGACGAAGAGGACTGCCGCTCGTAGACGTCCGGAGTTCCAACATGCAACACATCGCTTACTGGCTGCACCCTGAGCCCTGGAGGGCTGAAGATGACTGTGCCCCTGAGCCGTGGAGAGCCAGGTGCCCGCGTCTTCATCCCGCTGAGCCCGCCGTTCCGACAAGTTCGCCCTACGAGTCACTCGCCGCTTCCATGTGGACGAAGAGGACTGCCGCTCGTAGACGTCCGGAGTTCCAACATGCAACACATCGCTTACTGGCTGCACCCTGAGCCCTGGAGGGCTGAAGATGGCTGTGCCCATGAGCCGTGGAGAGCCAGGTGCCCGCGTCTTCATCCCGCTGAGCCCGCCGTTCCGACAAGTTCGCCCTACGAGTCACTCGCCGCTTCCATGTGGACGAAGAGGACTGCCGCTCGTAGACGTCCGGAGTTCCAACATGCAACACATCGCTTACTGGCTGCACCCTGAGCCCTGGAGGGCTGAAGATGGCTGTGCCCATGAGCCGTGGAGAGCCAGGTGCCCGCGTCTTCATCCCGCTGAGCCCGCCGTTCCGACAAGTTCGCCCTACGAGTCACTCGCCGCTTCCATGTGGACGAAGAGGACTGCCGCTCGTAGACGTCCGGAGTTCCAACATGCAACACATCGCTTACTGGCTGCACCCTGAGCCCTGGAGGGCTGAAGATGGCTGTGCCCCTGAGCCGTGGAGAGCCAGGTGCCCGCGTCTTCATCCCGCTGAGCCCGCCGTTCCGACAAGTTCGCCCTACGAGTCACTCGCCGCTTCCATGTGGACGAAGAGGACTGCCGCTCGTAGACGTCCGGAGTTCCAACATGCAACACATCGCTTACTGGCTGCACCCTGAGCCCTGGAGGGCTGAAGATGGCTGTGCCCCTGAGCCGTGGAGAGCCAGGTGCCCGCGTCTTCATCCCGCTGAGCCCGCCGTTCCGACAAGTTCGCCCTACGAGTCACTCGCCGCTTCCATGTGGACGAAGAGGACTGCCGCTCGTAGACGTCCGGAGTTCCAACATGCAACACATCGCTTACTGGCTGCACCCTGAGCCCTGGAGGGCGGAAGATGACTGTGCCCCTGAGCCGTGGAGAGCCAGGTGCCCGCGTCTTCATCCCGCTGAGCCCGCCGTTCCGACAAGTTCATCCTACGAGTCACTCGCCGCTTCCATGTGGACGAAGAGGACTGCCGCTCGTAGACGTCCGGAGTTCCAACATGCAACACATCGCTTACTGGCTGCACCCTGAGCCCTGGAGGGCGGAAGATGACTGTGCCCCTGAGCTGTGGAGAGCCAGGTGCCCGCGTCTTCATCCCGCTGAGCCCGCCGTTCCGACAAGTTCGCCCTACGAGTCACTCACCGCTTCCATGTGGACGAAGAGCACTGCCGCTCGTAGACGTCCGGAGTTCCAACATGCAACACATCGCTTACGGTACGTATCACAAGTGACAAATTTCGAACAATTGTACAATTAGACGGTGCTAAACCGTTACTTCTCAGATCGACCGTGTACGGGGAAGTGTAGGTGCGAGTGGAATGTACTCGGTTTTAACGACACCGCCTCATTTACTGCAGATATAAATGGCTATTCGTTTGCTTTGCGTGCAGGGACTAATTATCTTCCCAATTGTCATCAATTAATGACTATTTCAGGAATGCGATAGTGTAATGTATTGCAATGTGAGGTGAGTTAGAACGCCATTCACAATAGCCCCTGGCGGAATAGCGTTGCCTAAGGCATGCACGCGTCGAATTGGGTACACGTGCACAGCTGCATTTCTTAACTAATACGGCGTTCCAAAATTCCGCCAATCGGAGTGATACCCTCTGAATTTATCCTCAAACCGAAGGCATTCAGCTTGACCACATTAACCAAGGTAGAATCAACTCTTCATGAGCCATCGTCATGTTGGTGAATCTCCATTCGAGTGACTGAGATGATTGTGAATGTAGCGTTCTACGTTGGTGGCAAGTCGAGACGGCATTGTGCCCGCGGAGCCCGCCGTTCCGACAAGTTCGCCCTACGAGTCACTAGCCGCTTCGATTCGACCGTTCCGGAAAATTCCCGACTAAACAATTGTATTCAACAATTATGTTGGTAGTATGTGCGCATAGGTGTGCATGTAGGTGTGTGTGTGTGTGTGTGTGTGTGTGTGTGTGCATACATGTGCGAGCACGCTTGTAGGCGTGAGTGTCCCGCAGACGGGAAAGTAGCGAATGTTGCCATGATGGCGAGTGCTCGGTTGCATCTGGTATGCATGTGCATGGACGTGTGAACGTGCCTGGGCATGAACGAAGTCCGTTACACACAACGGCCTCTCGAGGTAGCAAGCTTTATCGCAAGCAAATGCGAAGTTTCTTTCTCCATGCAAAATTCCACTTGTATGCTTCCATTCAGAAGCTGTGTTTGTCCAATATAATTAAACCTGCCTACAAATTTAACACTGCTGCCTCGAGGGTGGGCGGACACGGTGTTTTGGATGCATCGTGATCTGTCCGTAATCTATTGTCGATTCCGAAGGCCACAGTGCATCCACAACTCCTTCCATCCTGCTCCGCGTGGCAGCCGCCCGGGAACTTGACACCAATATGATGTCATGCCAAGAGATGGAAAAACAAACCACGGTATGGCTGTTTACCTTCATGCATGTCACAAATCGTTTGGGGTGGGGTCGAAGAGATTGGTACTCTGGAAGCAACTATTTTTGGTTGCAAAAACTGTTACGCTCAATCTACCACTGGTTATGGTTGACGGTGAAGGTTAATAATAAACTCCACCCAGTGTTCATACAGTGGTTGTTCTGGTCACCACACCGTGTCTTGAATCCTACCGCGATAGCGCACGATTAGTAATAAATGTGTGGCTGATAAATGTTGTACGTTCTATGATAAATGTGTGGCTGATAATAAATGTGGCTGAGCTCCGTTCGTTGTTTTCTGGTTGTAAGCGTTTCAGCCAGACACACTGGTGGTGCAACGGCTACTCTTCAATGCACACTGAAGTGCTTTGATCTTTCACTTAGCAGACATCAGAATGGAACGTGTTCACCCATCAAATCGTGTGCATGCGACCAGCTGATTTTGTTGGAGAAAAAATGCGGATGTCTAAAATTTCCGCAATCGCAGTGATCCACTCTCAACTTCTCCTCCAGCCGAAAGCATTCAGCTGCATCAAATTAACGGAGGTAATTAATCAGCTTATCACAAACTATCACTCGAGTGACGCTTGGATCCACGATGTATCGCTGGCTTTGCTGGAGCCATCTGCATCGGGCGCATATTTAACGTTGCCGTAACACTAGGCAAGCTGCGGTGGGAAAGATTGTATACGTTAATATAATATGCGGCTCATGCAGGGAAATTGCAGCTGTGTTAATGGATATATATATAGCTGTGCGATCCTGCATCCGCCTAGCATGGTCGTGATCAAGGAATGGAACTGATGAAACGATCGGTGAAGGTGACCGGGTGGACCGCGGGAATGAGACCGGGGAATGTGGCCAGGTGAAATTTGGTACACACCTGGGAACGCTTGCATGCTATCTTTCATGGAGATGGAGATGGAGATGGAGATGGAGATAGGGGTAGAGATAGGGGTAGGGGTAGGGCTAGGGGTAGGGGTAGGGGTAGGGGTAGGGGTAGGGGTAGGGGTAGGGGTAGGGGTAGGGGTAGGGGTAGGGGTAGGGGTAGGGGTAGGGGTAGGGGTAGGGGTAGGGGTAGGGGTAGGGGTAGGGGTAGGGGTAGGGGTAGGGGTAGGGGTAGGGGTAGGGGTAGGGGTAGGGGTAGGGGTAGGGATAGGGGTAGAGGAAGAGATAGAGGTAGAGATTAACAACGGGTTTGGTTGGGTTGGGTTTAGTTGGGATTGGTTAGGTTTGGTTAGTTTGGTTAGGTTAGGTTAGGTTTGGTTAGGTTAGGTTAGGTTAGGTTAGGTTAGGTTAGGTTAGGTTAGGTTTGGTTAGGTTAGGTTTGGTTTGATTAGATTTGTTTATGTTTTGGAATAGGTTATGCTTGATTATGTTTGGTTATGATCGTCTTTCAAACATTTCGCTTTGCGAAATGATGGGCTTCTAGTCGACACACTTCCTCCGCGTCACACTCCCTCCGAGACGACACTCCCTCCGTGACACACTCCATCCGCGACACACTTCCTCCGCGACACACTCCCTCCGAGACACACTCCCTCCGTGACACACTCCATCCGCGACACACTTCCTCCGCGTCACACTCCCTCCGCGACTCACTCTCCCTCCGTGACACACTCCCTCCGTGACACACTCCCTCCGTGACACACTCCATCCGCGACACACTTCCTCCGCGACACACTTCCTCCGCGTCACACTCCCTCCGAGACACACTCCCTCCGTGACACACTCCATCCGCGACACACTTCCTCCGCGACACACTCCCTCCGAGACACACTCCCTCCGTGACACACTCCATCCGCGACACACTTCCTCCGCGACACACTTCCTCCGCGTCACACTCCCTCCGAGACACACTCCCTCCGTGACACACTCCATCCGCGACACACTTCCTCCGCGACACACCTCCCTCCGCGACACACTCCCTCCGTGACACACTCCTCTCCGCGTCACACTCCCTCCGAGAGACACAACTCCCTCCGTGACACACTCCATCCGCGACACACTTCCTCCGCGACACACTCCCTCCGCGACACACTCCCTCCCCACCCTGAATTTATCCTATTTGGTCCCTCCCATAAAACAGGTCGCCCCTTTCAGTAAATGAATGACGTGAAGGAGACAGAAGCTGGGTGATATAAATTAGGTTGGTTCGGAAAGGTTTGGAAAAGAGGAAGACATGTCAGATGTATGACACTCACATGCCTTATGGTCGTCGCCCTCCAGCCGTCGTCACTCTGCGCCTCCCGGCACTTCAATTTACGTCTGCCTCCATTTAAGTGAGTGTGAAAGTCCGTGAGAGTGATAGAAAGATCTTGAGCGAGAGAGACCGTCCGAGAACGAGAGTTCGAGAGAGATCCCTCTCCTCCTCCTTCTGTGCCCTTCTTTCTGGCTGCCTAATTTTCTTCAATTCCTTTGCTCCGCCTTTTCTAATTTTTAGCCACTCCCAGGGCTCCGGATTTGGGTCCGCCTCTTGATTGGTGAGTGTTTTTTTTTTCTCGTCCCCTTAGGCAGTGTGCGTGGCGAAGCCGCCTGGGGAGGTTTTCACCGGGCCTGGCTCACAGCTGGCCGGGAACCCTTCGGTTGTTTTCGTCCAGCTGATGGCGCTGATGGCGCTGTTTATGTCATGTCGCCTTTGAAGAAGACACGTACCGAGGATCGGTCCGGCGGTGTTTGAAGGCATTATGAGAGGGGAGGGAAAGGTGGCCGAGATCTGGCCGGGCGTCTGGCGGCTTGGTCGGATGGGAAAAATGTTGAAAATCGCAGGCCGAAAAAATGTAAGCTTCCTTACAATAACTCTAATTATGCACATATGTGATGCACGAATGTCACAAAGGCGCCTCACCATGGGGGATTCCGTTCGTTTATAATTTTGCCCCAGTACCAATATATGCTGTCAATTGAGCGTGCCCTCCTCCAAGGCATCCAAACTTCTCCTCATTCATCGTCATCTTCGGACAGACAATTTACAATATGTATACGCGTATGTACACACACACACACACACATATATGTATATATATAGGTATATATATATATATATATATATATATATATATATATATATATATATATATATATATATATATATATATATATATATATATATATATATATATATATATATATATATATATATATATATATATATATATATATATATATCTATATATATACATATATATATATATATATATATATATATATATATATATATATATATATATACATGTATATATAAAGACATAAAGACATAAAAGATCAGTGCAACTATGAGTCACAAGGGCCCTTCTTGGTTGCACTCTGTACACTGAACCAGTTTTCTACAAAATGCGCCAATCAACTCTCCCTGGAATACAGAAAAACAAGCCCCCTATTCTCATAATGATTGTCTATGCTGTTTTTAAAGATGTTCAATGTGTTGCTACTGACAATAGTTTCTGGCAGCTGGTTCCAGTGTTCTACTACCCTGTTGGTGAAGAAAGACTGTCTTAACCTTGTCCTGCTGTGATTAACTTTAATTTTGAATTGATAACCTCTAATTGCATCATTTCTGTTAAATTCAAACATTTCCCTGAGATATCCCTGTTGCTGACCATGAACAAATATAAAAACCTCGATGAGATCTCCTATCGATATAGATATATATAGATATGTGGATGTAGATATATAGATGTACATATACATGTATATATAGGTATGTATGTATATATATATATATATATATATATATATATATATATATATATATATATATATATATATACATGTATATATATATATATGTATATATATATATATATACTCAATGCAATGCATGCAAGTCTAGACGTTTTCGAATTCTTGTGGCTGAGGATTCAACTGAGATTCACTTTTGATTTACTGGCACGGCTACAACTCAATACACTGTTAATGGGGACAAAGTTCATCCTTTTTTTTCTTTTTTTTTTTAAAGGTGCGCCACCCGAGATCAGGTGACCAGGAGCGCCCCCTCCTCTTACCCAACGACTGCAAGCACCTTATGTTAACACCATAAAATAAACAGTAAAGTCGCGGCACTCCCAGCTAAGAGATTGAAAACAACTAAACAAGCATACAAAGCACCCGGTATTAGAGCAATGCAACTAATAATAAAGAATGCTGTAGGTAGTCATACCCAAAGGAGGCGTATGACTGATCCTAGATCCATCCCAACAAGAAGTTAAGGTCTAAACTATAATGTTAGTAGCTGGTTTGTGGCCAGATGGTAGTGGGCACTCCTAATTTAAAATCCTCAATGCTGGTTTGAGACCCCCCGATAATTTCGGACAAAAACGTGGGATCCTATGCAATGAGCTTTGATAATTTTTGCAGGTACTCTCATTTCCTCTGCGTGTGCTGAGGTATCCTAATCGTTTTTGGAGAACTCCGCCACGGCTTTTCAGCAATATTAGAATCAGAAAAAACTGTATTTATGTTTCAATAAAAAGCATCAAGTCAACAACAGTTGTGATACTAGGGGGATCATCAGAAGCATTGGCGCCGAACACGATAGCCGGAGTAACAGCGACACTCGACCGTCGACAGTAAGCACGCCAAACTCATTTGTGATGGCGGTACAAGTTGGCGTTGGTGACCTGGCCCGGGCAATGGCGCTGAGAAGGCCTCTTATGAAGGACGTAACCGTCTTGACGGTCGAAAGCACTGACTGCAGCAGCATCCTCGGTCAGTTTCATCGCGCGCTCCGTGGACTGTGTGTTGTCGGGCACTCCGTTCTGTAGTGGCGTCTGCAGACACGTATGGAGCTGTTTCACCCACGAGCTTCACGCACACCGCTCGACATCGCAGTCCTCCGCAGCCTGCCTGACGTCTGTGAGGTCGGTGTACTTTTGCGCATCGAAGTTCATTTGGGTCGCCCTGAAGCTCTGAATCAGTTTTGGACGGCGGCTGGCGGGTTTTTCCAATGAGGCCGACCGCGTCGGCCCTGAGCTCCTTCAGTATGTGCAAGCAAACTCTTCTCGACCGTTAGCTATAGATGCGATCTGTCATGGTTGGTTTGAGTAGTGGCTCACAAAGCTGTCCACTTGGTTCAGTAGCATCATGTAATAAGTTACATGGAGCAATGCATTGTTCTGTAAATATTATTATTTGAGGAGAAGTGTGCCGACCTCCCACAATCCGAGCAATACCTGACGTACAGAATTTACATCAGTAATAGAGAGATTTTTGAATACTAATTTCAGATTCAAGGCACTGGTTCACATTCATATACGAAATCTGCTGACGTATCTCTCTCGTTGCAATATGCCACTGAGAGGAATTTGCCACGTCTCGAGCGGTAGTGGTAGTGGAGCGATACATGTGCCGACCAGGTACCGCCTGGTTGGTATATGTGCCTATAAAGCACTCGATATTAAAGTGCTTGCAGTTATGTTGATTTTGGCACACTCACAGGATATTTTGGCACACTCACAGGGTATTTTAGCACACTCACAGGGTATTTTGGCACACTCACAGGGTATTTTGGCACACTCACAGGGTATTTTGGCACACTCACAGGGTATTTCGGCACACTCACAGGGTATTTTGGCACACTCACAGGGTATTTTGGCACACTCACAGGGTATTTTGGCACACTCACAGGGTATTTTGAGATGTTTGCAATGATTTGTTTTTTTTAAATGAATACTTCATATAAACTATTCAGAACTCCTGTATTACTCCCGACACATATGCTTCTATTGAACAGTGTGCATCCTCCCCATATTTTGTCCGGAACCTAGTGAATTTTCTGTGCCTACTGGGGATTGAACAAATATTTCCCTATGCACCCGTTAGAACATAACACGAATTTACAGTTTGAAATCTAGTCCAGTCCATATCCATGTGAATAAACCCAATCCGTGTCCATGTCCGTACCAAATAGAGATATCCATCCGATATATAATCCTTTGCGAAAAATGTAAACTAAAGAAAGCCTGATTGGTTGAGGTATAATCAATAGCATGTAGCCCATCAGCCTTATGCAACTTGAGCTCACAAAGCAAATACAAATCTAACTTAACATGTGATGTAAAATGTGGATTGCAATTTCTAGTATAGTTCTCGATCTAGTATATTTTGGTTCATAAGGGTGGGGGCGGGGCGAGCCCCCCCCCCTCCTTGGCTGCGCCTCTAAAGACGGTTGTTCTAAGTGCGAGGGCACGCGTCCGCACCCCTCGAGAACTCATGATTCAAGGATCAGCAGTCTGCGCCCGATCGACAAAAGTGGCGTTTTGATACATTTCGCGACTAGTCATCCGTGAACAAGACAAGTTGCCTGCTGAACTAACAACTACATAAATGAATTGTACATTTTAAGCCGACACCAGATAAGTATCCTAACCCACTGCTAGCAAGACATCGACTCCCAGCGATTAGTTCAGATATGACAATAATTGCCCCCCCGGCGACTGCCGCCCGGCATGGGGGCTGCCGTGAAACTGCCACCCCCCCCGCCGGCAGGGGGGGAAATTATTGTCATATCTGAACTAATCGCTGGGAGTCGATGTCTTGCTAGCAGTGGGTTAGGATACTTCTCTGGTGTCGGCTTAAAATGTACCCTTCATTTATGTAGTTGTTAGTTCAGCAGGCAACTTGTCTTGTTCACGGATGACTAGTCGCGAAATGTATCAAAACGCCACTTTTGTCGATCGGGCGCAGACTGCTGATCCTTGAATCATGAGTTCTCGAGGGGTGCGGACGCGTGCCCTCGCACTTAGAACAACCGTCTTTAGAGGCGCAGCCAAGGAGGGGGGCTCGCCCCGCCCCCACCCTTATGAACCAAAATATACTAGATCGAAGAAGAAGTTGTGTGACTTTGACCAGGCAAAACCAAAAATATCGTCTCGCTTCTCTCGCCGAAAGCGGTCTCTATTTCTTGCCATTGTTTGCAAGGTCGGGCTCAAGTTCAGAAAATCCTGGCCACTTTCAGGAACTCAAAAATCGGTTTTCTGTAAGTTTCCTTATGCGTAGGAGATACCTTGCACCTTATAGTTTTTCATCCCACATGTCACATTACAAAAGCTTTCACCCCCATGCAGCCATAGCCGTCTGTACGCGTATTGAAGTCGGAGATGTGGAATTTCAATCATGCTGCTCAAAACGAATGTTGAGTTTACTTAGCTCCCATTTCATAACGTCTCGAAATGAAATGCGACTCCTAAACACACGGCCGAGCTGCTGGTCTGCGGCGAGACGTGACAGGGCAGCCGACCTGGGACGAGACCGGACTGACGATCTGGTCTGAGGCGAGACGGGACCGAGCAACCGACCTGGGACGAGATGGGACTGATGATCTGGTCTGAGGCGAGACGGGACCGAACAACTGATCTGGGACGAGATGGGACTGACGGTCTGGTCTGAGGCGAGACAGGACCGAGCAACCGACCTGGGACCAGATGGGACTGACGATCTGGTCTGAGGCGAGACAGGACCGAGCAACCGACCTGGGACCAGATGGGACTGACGATCTGGTCTGAGGCGAGTCAGGACCGAACAACTGATCTGGGACGAGATAGGACTGATGATCTGGTCTGAGGCGAGACGGGACAAATGATCTGGTTTCGGGCGAAACGCAACCAATGAAAAACTGGTGGGGAGGACAGCGCCGCGATTGACGCCTCCGATAACCTTCTCCATCGCCATTACCGACACTCCATTACTGACGGCCAAACAGTGGCTTCAGTTCGAGAGCCTGGTGCGCGCCGGGCTGACGGCAGCCCGGCACCTGTGTTTTCTGAAAGGTCCACGTGATGGCTGAACGCGGGCGGAAGCTTGTGTCGTTCAACTACGCACTGCTGACCGTTTCGGACATTTCAACGATTTCTGACAATTTCGTACAGTGTTTGGGTGCGCGCGGCGGTCGCCCGCGGCCGTCGCCGGCGTGGCATCGAACACGTGACGCACCGGCCGTGCGTGCAACGAACGCATCTGGCCGCTCGTCAAGGTTTCGTGACGATCGCGCCTGCCGTTTTCCAGTTATTCGACGTCGGAATCGGGTTCGGAATAGGGCGATGGCGATACATTTGCAACAATTTCTGATCATTTGCGACCCGCGTCTGCCGCATAGTCGAGTTTACCGGTCGGCCGCCAGGGACGCGCCGAGCGGCCGTCGTTTTGTGGCGCCGAGCGGTCGTTGTGGCCGATTCGTCTTGTCTTGACCACCCATTTGGACGCCAAATTCACCTGCACGTGCATCATTTTCCGCACGCACCTGCCCGGGCAGCCGCACCGCGGTTGTGGCGTCAAAATGAAATGGCTGGACAAACTGTAAGAAATTGTAATTTGGGAAGGTGTCCAACTTACCGAAAACTGCAACGAGAGGTACGCTCAGGAATAACTTGATAACAGTCGGTCCGGTCGGTCGGAGTGGCACCGAAACTTTCGCCAGTGCGAAGATGGATTCGTTGTTGACACGTATCGGCCATCGCTCAAGCCGTCCGACGGCAAACACGGCCGTGGGCAGCCGGCGCGCGCGCGGCGTTTTGATGTGTCATTCGGTAAGAATACGCTTGCTCGTTCGAAACTGTAAAAGACAAGTGTTCGCAGTACAGTCGCTGTCATGATACAATGACGTGGAAACGGCGCGTCGGCCGGCCGACGCGCAGTCGAGTGAGCCCACTGGCACGGGGGGGGTTGTCGCTGCCGCGTCCATATGCAGCAACGCTCGTGCGCTCACTGAAACATGTTGAATATGCATGGCAACTGGGAATGACAGTTTGCCACTCTCAGCTTCTTATGTATGGCACCTATACCGAGCGTGTTGGTGCCGGCCGTATCTTTCCGCTAAGGGATTTTTACGTTAGCGTTTGTACGAAATGTCTGGTGCTGAAGGCGGGTGCTGGGTTTGGGGACACCTCGCTGGTGTCTAAATGGTTTCAATTTTACATTACTCCTCCGTAAGGTAATTCGCAGCTTGGGTGGGGGTGGGGGAGAGGTGTGATTTGAGAGTGTTGAGTTGATTTTGCCACGGTGCCGGCATTAGCCTGCTCTTATCGAAGAGCACCGACGGATCTTTACCGTGCGAACAAGGAGCCTCTCACTAACTAGTGTCAGTAGTTAACCTTAGCATGCCATGCACGGCTGTTAGTTGGGTTATTTTGTAAGTCGGCTCGTCTACGTCCGCTGTACCGCCGGGTAGCCACCCCAGCAATAACTAGGATTATATTTACTTACAAAAAAGAAAAAATAAAGAAAGCAAAGAAAAGTGATCGTGTATGTGTGTGTGTCGTTCAATTCGGTCAGCCTGCCACTGTCGGCCGGCTTCTTTCATACGCAAGGGAAACTATGCCGAGCGCCTGTGCGCCATGTCCGAATCCTAAATTTTTTTTTTTTTTTTTTTTTTATTTCCAAATCCCTAAAAGGAAGGGTAAAAAAAAAAAGCCCCCCACCAATTTTTTTTTTTTTTTTTTTGTGGTGGCCAAGTAATAAAGAAGTTGGTGGTTTGTTTTTTCACTTTTTTTTACCCCCAAGGAAGAAAAAAAAAAAAAGACCCCCCCAAAAACTTTTTTGCCAACACCAACCCCCCCCCCCCAGGAAAACCCGGGGGGGCCGCGCGCCCCCCCCCCCACCCCCATTGCTGCTCCGACGCTCCGCGCAGTGTTGCCGTCATGGTACGATCGTACCAGATCTGGTACTTTTTCGACTTTTCTGGTACGCAGGTACGCCGGAGGGAAATCTGGTACTTTTTCGCCGCAATACATTTCTTTCGTATTTTTATTCATTTTCAGTTCGCATTTTCTTCTGAAATGGACAGGCCAATTTGTTTTCTTGTAAACTGCTTGTATTCAGAGGGGATGAAGTTAGGCCATACAATTACATCGAGATCTATCGTGCCTACTTTCACTTATCTCGCAGCATGGTGGCGCTAGCTGGTACACATACAAAGCACTACGCATTGCTAAGGCTATGCTGCTGCCCCATCTGAAGAGACACGGGACAACTGAGGGTCACAAGAAGAACGTAACCGGCTCTGCAGGCTGTGGTAAGCCACCCGCGTTTGTTGCCGCCGCAGAACCATGGCCACCATAAACAGCAGGATAATGTGGCCCTGTGGCCCAGGGCGAGCTACTGCTGGCGGGGCTCATCGTTGAACATCATCCGCCATTATCGGCAAGCGGCCATCTCGTACCTTAGTCAAAAAGGTATGCCCAGAATCGGAAGTGGCAAAATGCCTTAAGTCGGCCAGAACGAGGACTACTAAGACTATTAATGATGTCATAGGAGCAGAGGAGAGGGTAAGAGTGAGTGCACTCATGCGCAATACCCATTCTCACTGATCGTGGACAAGACGACCGACAGGTCTACTACCAAATATCTCATCATTGTGGCACGTGTTTTTGAGGACCGAGACGGCAAAACCAGGGACCTGTTCTTGAACCTGGTGAAGGTCAAGGATGCGACCGCCCAGGGCCTGCATGACGCCACGTGGCGTGCTGTCAGTTAATGATGTGCCCCTGAAGAACATGATTGGATTTGCGCCCGATAATGCTAGGCGTCATGATGGGGTGTCACCAGAGTGTGCAGGCACTGTTTAGGAGAGAACTCCCGCACATCTTGATCACCGGCTGCATATGCCACTGCCTGCATCTGTGCAACTCCGCAGCGTGCACGAAGCTGCCTTCATCCATAGATGTTCTAGCCCGAGACGTGTACAGCTATCTCAACAATAGCCGAAGAGACTCCTCGAGTACCAAGCTGTCCAGGATCTAGTTGACGTCCCAGTCCACAGGCTGCTGCGCCCCTGTAGGACGAGGTGGCTCTCCCTCGAGGCGGTGGTGAAGTGGATGTATGAGCAGTGGGCAGCCCTACTCCTCTTCTTCCAGCACGCGGCGGACGAGGATCACGTCCACGCCGCTCGAACCATCCTAAACGCCCTACGCGATTCCATATACAAGGTGTACATCGCTGTCCTTAACTACGCTCTCCCACTGATCACTAGGGCGAACGAGGTGTTCCAGTCCGAGTCATCCAAGGTCCAGAATGCACGAGCTGTGCTCCTGAAGCTCTACCTCTCCGTGGCCAGCAACTTCCTGCGTGCTGAGCCAGGTGTGCTACTGGAGATGGTCAATCCTGATCACCCCAGGAACTTCCTCCCCCTGGAGCAGAAGCACTGTGGCGCCAACGTCGAGGCCATCGTCCTCTCAGCGTTTGTTCCCCAGGAGGTGGTCCAAGCCTTCCGACTCCGTGTACAAATGGTCTACACCGAGCTCTGCAGGCAGATCTGGCGACGATTCGACTTCAGCGACAAGACCATGGTGCTTCTGGAGCTGCTGAACCCGACCTCGCGAGCGCCCTCCATCGTGTCGCTGACTTTGAGATTTCCCAATCTCATCAAAGAGACCGAGTACGAGGTCCTGGATTCAGAATGGCGAGGACTCCAGCAGGCAGCGAAGGAGCAGCTCCCGAATAAGGAGAAGCCGGCGTGCGAGTACTGGGCGGAGGTGAAGAAGCTGAGGGATGGCAGTGGCGAGCCAGCATTCCCAAAGGTAGTCCAGCTGATGCAGGATCTCCTGTCCCTGTCGCACTCCAGCGCGGCCGCCGTGAGAGTATCCTCCAGCCTAATTAGGCTGGAGGTTTAAACCTGTCTTTATGAGGTTTAAACCTCATAAAGACAACAGCGGAACCGCCTCCAGGTGGGAACAGTGCATTGTCTGATCCTCACCAAGCAGCAAGTCACGCCCTCCTGCCACGAGTGGACGCCCACGACTTCCATGAAGTCAAAAATGAATCACCAATAACAAATGAAAATGACTCACCAATAACAACGCACATTCCACTGCAGGTTCGTTCCAGTCTTTACTCCTCCACCCCGTCCTCATGGCCTGCGATATTAAATACGGTGAGCATCCCGAATCTGCTGGTGGTAAAAACTTATGAAGCACTGACTGACATTTCTTATTTCTATGTGATACCGAGAATAGCTGTTTTGCGCATTGCATTCGTATTGTCCTTTTTCGTCACAATTGAAAACTACTTTCACTAGGCGGCGTCAGGAGTCTAAGACTGAACCTGTCCTGATTTCTGACAATTTATACCAACGTATCTAGAGAGCACCTAAAACACCAAGAAAATGATATAAATTACTTGTTTAGCCATACAATTGTCGAAATTATGCCTACTTTTTATGGTACGAAATTAGGTACATTTTGGCTTATGATCTGGTACGAAACATAGCCAATCTGGTACGATTTGGGTGCGATCCTGGTACGCTGTGAAGTTGAGCCGCGGCAACACTGGCCCCCCCCCGGGGCCTTCGGGGGCGGGGTCTGCGCGGGGGGCGCCCCGGCCGTGGGTTTGCGGGTCCGGGCGGCGAATCACCAATCGTCTCTAGGGTGTATGGATATATATATATATATATATATATATATATATATATATATATATATATATATATATATATATATATATATATATATATATATATATATATATATATATATATATATATATATATATATATATATATATATATATATATATATATATATATAACTCCATATCCATAACTCCATATCTCCAATAACTCCAATAACTCCATATCCAACAGATATAGCTACCAATATCGACGGACATGATTGATAGGCATTTTATCAGAGCATCTTGCAATAATTGTATATATACCTCTATTTCTATATATATATATATATATAGATATATCACTGAAATATTTCCTATTTTCCCCCATGTTTGACCATGAATAGGGGAAAAAGTTACAGAAATAGAGGTATATATACAATTATTGCAAGATGCTCTGATAAATTGCCTATCAATCATGTCCGTCGATATTGGTAGCTATCTCTGTTGGATATGGAGTTATTCACGTTTTACAAAAACACCTAACTCGAAAAAAGCATACTAGAATATAATAATGCCTATAGCGTAGAAATTTATCGACGGATTTTGGATTTTCGCACACCATTCGACGCACCGTTGAAACCGAAGTCTTGTGACATGCACATTTGTCTTTTTTAAATTTTGAATTTCATCACTAATTTTCAGTTCTTAAAAATAAAGGTAGGAGGATTATCTTTCATTGCGAGCATACCTCTGCTATCCGGCTATCTAACCGTGCCAGGATATTTCAAATCGCACCATAATATGTTGCGCTATGAGCAGATTAAATTTGTAGTTTATGGCCCTCTAGATCCCATTTGGTTTGAAAAGATCGGTGGACTTTTTGAATCGGGAAACCAACTTTCGCCCCTGTGGTCCGATTTCGATTTTCTTTTTTTCAACATGTAGCCCTCGATGAGAAAAAACGTCTGGTCGAAACCGCAACCCTCCATCTGGTTAGGAACGTTACCTATCGTACGATTAGCACTCGGAAATGTCGTTACAGAATAGCGTTTAGTATCCAGTCTACCGCACAGAGAACTCATACGGAGTGAACGATGAAATTGGAATCGCTCTAACACATACCTTTGACCAATCTTGATGTGATATTCTATCTGTCATATTTGACATGCTCTTTCCATTTCTGAAGTTTATTTTAAAATGTTTTCAAAATTGAAGAAAAATATAATTTTGGGGGGGGAAATTTTTGCAAATTCCAAATGTTTCATCGTACCAGAAAGACCATGGCGTTAGCTATCCAACACCATGTCGCTTGTTAAGATCAACCACATAGCTTACCACTAGGAAGGGTCATATGCACCCACGTTTTGGAGGAAAATGCACGAAAACATGGGTCCACTTTTCACCTGCTGTACAAGTGTTTTTGCATCTTAATTCAAAGTGTCATACCCCATTCGATGCACAATTAATTGCTGCACGTTTTACTAATGCATTATCCGTGAGAAAAAAAAAATTTAAAAGTTATTCGAAAAAAACTCAGCATGGTTATATGTTTTCGGAATTTTGGGAGGTTAATTTACTTTTTTGGACATGTCATAGAGAAATAAATGTGTTCAGAATTCATGCGTAGTCATTATATTAAGATTTGAGGGAGCTGCTTTCGAAACTTTTTGGTCCAACTTAAGTAAACTTTACTTAATTTTAAGTACAAAAAAGGTATTTTTCAAAAATTCCAAGATGGCTACAAGTTTTTTCTGCTCACGCTGAACACAGCGACGTCAAGATTATGTAAATCGGACCCGAATGGAGCTGTCTAGGGCCAAGTTACGACCGCGGAGAAAATTTGTCGTCCAAACTACTATTCAAAATTTCAAAGTTTTTCCAACTTTTTTGTTTGAAACAATTTCCTAATACAAGTCGACTTACACAGACGTTACTCGACGAGCTGAGCTCAGGAAACGCGTATTGGTTGATATTGGTGGTCCATGTGCAGCGTCAGTGATATGACACCAACACATATCCACCGGACGTTCCTGTGGCCTGTCTGTGTTAGGGCAGTTCAGTTACATATATCTGATATACTAGTGATGCACCGTACCGGATGTGTGGCTTTGTTTTTCTGTTGGCTGTTTGATGACATCGGTGCTGCTTGATGCTGTGGGATGATATCGGCATAGTGCTATCGGTTATGCTTGATGGTGTATGGTGTTATAAAGGTCATAAAGTTCTTAAAGTGTTAAGGCTTAATAAGGGCCACAGGGTCCATCGGTGTTAGGCCTATCTAGGAAAGATACTAGAAAAGTACATGCTCACACCCCAATCAATCCATTATCTCAAGTTCCAACGGAACTATATAATATATCCCAGCCTATCTAGCACCTTTGGCCTGATATTGCCACACCCGTCGGGACCGGGACCAAGACGTTTACAGGTCGCGAAGAGAGATGGGCAGGCGCCGCTTTTTTCTTGTTCCAGAGGTCCTGCCCTGTATAAAGAACTGCCACACGAGCTCAGGCAACTGCCAGTTCCTAAGTTTGGTCGCCGACTTTGGTGGCATTTCTGCATGCGACCGGTCAGATTGACCTGACCTACTTCCTGACTTCTTATCATACTGGCTGACCTCTTGTCATACTTGCTGACTTATTGTCATATTTAGTGACTAGTCAGCAAGTACTTACCATACTTGCTAGCTCTTTTAGTGCTGCTGGCATGAGGAATTGTTACATGTTTAATGTGTGCCTGTGACAACCCTTTTTTCCATGATATCGGTTTGAAAACTCGACAATAGGCTATAATAGCCAGGAGTTTATTGTGCATTGCCTGAATATACGTCTTTGTCTTTGTCTTGTACATACGAGAGCATGACATTGAATTACAGTTCTTTATATTCAATTTCATTCCATTGCGTGCCGTACAATTTGAGTTCGTAAACCATATTGAACTGATACGGTGAGTGTGATACTTCAGGGAAGGAGGTGGTGTTGTGTATTTGCATGTGATGGTGTGTGTTGCAGAATGGCGTCATGAGGTGTGGTGTGATGTGTTGTGATGTGTGATATCATGTCACATTGGCCTATATATATGTCTGCCATTGCAACATGTTAGTGGTCCATGTGTTGCGTTAGTGATATGAGACCAACACATATCCACCGGACGGTCCTGTGCCTTTCTGTGTTGGGGCATTGCACTGCTGCAGTTACATATATATATATATATATATATATATATATATATATATATATATATATATATATATATATATATGATATACTAGTGATGAACCGTACTGGATGTGTGGCTTTGTTTTACTTTTGGCTGCTTGGTGACATGGATGCTGCTTGATACTGTGGGGTGATATCGGGCATAGTGCTATCGGTGATGCTTGATGGTGTATGATGTCATAAAGTTCATAAAGTGTTAAGGCTTAATAAGGGCCACAGGGACCGATCTGTGGTAAGCCTATCTACGAAGCATACTAGAAACTTCATGCTCAAATCCAAATTAATCCATTATCTCAAGTTCCAACGCAACTACATATCCCAGCCAATCTAGCACCATGCACCTGATATTGCATGACACACTCCGCAACAATTCCAAACTCCTCCAATCACGCTCCATTGTGCTACCGTGGCCAACCTCATCAGTATCACATCCCATCCAGCCCTATTCACTTGATCTCATGTAAGAAATGTGACTTGTGTGCCATACCTAAAATTTCCAGACTTCATCCACGCCCGTCTACATAGGCCAGTACAGCCCACACCCACTTAGCATGGATATTCCCCGATCCACCACCCCTTAGAACTCAAAAACAAGATTTTGCAACATGAAATATTTGTCCACCCCATTTTTAAATACATTCAATGAGGAACTCCCACAATATCAGCAGGCAGGCTATTCCACTGATCAACAATCCTTTGACTGAAGACCTGTTGTAGCTTAACTGGCCAACACCTTTTATTGTCTAACCAGAATTGATGACCCCTATATAATAGCCTAAAAGAAGGGCATCATTCAGACTATCTATCTATCGATCTATATATCTATATATATATATATATATATATATATATATATATATATATATATATATATATATATGTATATCTCATCTTGCAATCAGCTCATTGGCCCATATGGTTTATATATATATATATATATAACTTTTCTGTCTTCGGCAGACATTAATTGGAGCGGCAGGTCAGTACGCAGGCCGCCTGTACGTCGAGCCCGCCGCCGGCGCGCCAGCCGTTCGATTGCGCGCCAAGTTTTGAATTAAAAAACCTGCCGGTTCCCACGATGGCCTGCATCGTTCTCGCAGGCTGGAGGTGGGCATTAATTGAATTTTCTGGGATGGACAGCCAGACCAGAGTTGATTGTCGTAACTAGATGATTCCCGCACTTGGATATGACTTTCCACCAAGTTCCTTATATATTATAATTTTATTGCACATGTGCATACCTTTCGCTACCGCTGAGTACTGGGGTCCAACACCGCCCTCGTAAACGTCCGTAAAATATGTCATCTCCCTACAGCTTCCCACTTTCTGTACCAGGCAATATCAGAATGTGGTTGGTGAATTCGTCCGATGACGACGTCACGGGTGGACCAGTCTGCCTACCTGACGAGTGCCTATCTGACGAGGGTCTACCTATATGTCGCAACTTGTTGCCCCATGCAAGCAAGCCCTTTCGATCACCGTGACGTGCATACCGATAACAAATCTGGTTTAGTCGTCAGGCCTATCTGAGTTATAGCCTCTTTCGTGATTTAGACGTTTTTCGATCATATAAGTCGGCTTTGTGCTTATAACTTTTGACCTTCTGTGCCGATGGTACATTTTCGAAACGCATTGGATCCACAGTGAAAATGGGTACAATAACACTCTACTAGATAACTTTCCAAGCACTTTTTAAGACCGGAGTTTCCATTAGCATAATTCCATAGGTTAATCATGTAAAATTTGAATGTCATATCGTGGGTAATGTGATGGAGCAATACTTGGTTTTCTCTCATTCTCAAACTTACTTCACTAGTGTGTAACACACGACAAGAGAAAACAATTTTCTGGAACGTTTTCACAGATTGGGGAGTCATGCAACTCGCATGATTTCATCACAACTCCCGGTCCGGCTGTTTATTAAATTATGCATATTTGGGGTTGGCTTGAGTCAAAAAGATAGCCCCTGCCATGCTTCATCGATCAACGTTTCAATATTGCAAATCGAGCGGTATCTCTGGTCGCAACGATTCTTGACATGCACCCATGTAGGGGCTGATGTGCCCAAATGTACACTTTTCTGTTATTGGTGGACTTTTTAAGAATATATTTTCCTGATACAGTCGGATATGCTGATGACGATTTTTGCATTGTCTTCTGGTTGGGACAATAGATGGCTGAGGCATGGCAAAAAAGGTTGAGATTTTCGCCACCATTTTCGGAAAAATTGAAATAACTGAAAATTGCGTAGATTTTTCCGTTTAAAAGTCTTAATACAACAATTGCCTTGTCATGCGATAACTGATGCAACTAATTAGAATGTTAGAAGTCATACTCGAAAAAGTTGATTTGTGAAAAATGTTGGGAACATTTTCCAAATTTTTTCCCAATATTTTTTTTTCAAAAGCGACCAATCCATTTATGTTACGTTGTAAATCCCCCTCTTTAAATGTCTAAACCCGTGGTGCTATGGTCCGTCGAATATTGACGAAGTTAAATTTGCACCCCAGTTTACAGCCATGCACCTCCGCGAGCTATGGCTTCTCAAACATGGTATTAACGGATGTTATAGTACGAGACGAGTTTTAAGTCGTGTATCAAGCCATTGTCATTTTCTGTGTTAGTTTACTCTCCAGAACACGCGAAACTTGTGATGCATTCATTTTTATACGATTTTTGCGTGTTTGGAATTTTTGAAACTGACGTAACTCGTAAAGTTACCATTTGATTGTCACTTTTCCAATTCCAAACGACGTCCAATTGATTGCAGCATCTTTCCGCTATGCTATAGGCGTTCAAATTTACCATATTAAAGGCGCCCAGCGACGAAAGCATTTTCCCATAGCGTTACGATAAGTCGTTTTTTTGCTCTTAAATGGCGCCCTAATTGTCCAATTTGGCATTTATTTGCACCAATCGACTCGCCGTAACGTCATCAATCGACTGATGTCACTTGTGGCGTTAACAAATCAATATTAAACGCGTGGTGCAACATTGCATATTCAAGATTCGGATGAACTACTTCAGTCAGCATTTGCGATGGAATCGCTGACTAACAACGGGGTTAAACGCATGCACTCTTCATAGACTGTGACACTCTCATTCTGATGAAGTTTTTGACGAACGACATGTGTTGACCAACTTCAGAATAGCGAGACCTGAAGATTGAAGACTTGAATGTACCGTACCGAAGCATGCAAATTAAACATAATTATCCAATTCGGGTCCTTTGGAACGAACGGTAAGTCAAAATCTTACCGTCGGATTCGGAGATTGCCAACTTATTCGTCCTTATAATGGCATAGTACCTGGACCGAGATTAATTTGGTGAACCGAAAATGGAAACTGAGCTGTTATATATTGAACATTTTATCGGAATCATTTTTTCTGGAGTTTGTTTTTTTTCAACTTCCGGATGGCGTACGGTACGGTCGAAACTCCTGACAAAACGACATCGCTGTCCATTGGTGTTCAAATACCGCTCTGTCTCCGTCTGTCTGTCTCTGTTTTTCCGATTTTCTCCGTATGGCGCGCCGTGCCTGTATGTTGAGCAAGCCGCTGGCGCGCCGGCCGTTATATTTGGCGCCAAATTATGAATTTCAAACGAGCAGCCGGTTCCCACGACGGCCTGCATATGCAAAGTTCGCTTAGCTGCTTGGTGGGCATGTAATGGATTGTCTGCTGTAATGGATCTGTCTGATCTCTGTCCGTCTCCCCGGTAATCCGGTCTATGCCCGTCAATCCCCACTTTCCCCCGTCTCTCCTCGTCTCTGTCTGTCTTTCTCCATCCCTCACCGTCTCTCCTCGTCTGTGCAGTTTCCCGTCCCTCCCCGTCTCCCCATCTCTGTCGAATAATCTCCCGTCTGACTCCATTTCTCCATTTCTACCCGTCCATCCACGTCTCTCCCGTCTTTCTTCGTCTCTCCCCGTCTGGCCATGCTTCTACCCGTCTATCCACGTCTCCCGCGATGTTCCCGTCTATCCCAGTTTCTACCCGTCTCTGTACGTGTCTGCCGATCTTCTCGTCTATCTCCATCTATGCACGCTTCTACCGGTTTCTCTCAGTCTACCCCGGTCTTCCTGTGTATCCCTATCAATCCCCAATTTCCCCAGTCTTTCCCCGACACTCTCACTGTCTCTCTCCATCCCTCACAGTCTCTCCTCGCCTGTGTCCGTGTTTTCCGTCCCTCCCCGTCTCCCGGTCTCTGTCGAACTATCTCCCGTCTTTCTCCGTTTCTCCATATATATATATATATATGGTCTCGAACTATCTCCCGTCTGTCTCCGTTTCTACCCGTCTCTCCACGTCTCTCCCGTCTCCCTCCGTCCCCCTGCGTCTGTCCAGGTATATATATATATATATATATATATATATATATATATATATATATATATATATATATATATATATATATATATATATATATATATATATATATATATATATATATATATATATATATATATATATATATATATATATATATATATATATATATATATATATATATATATATATACTTTCAATATATATATATATATATATATATATATATATATATATATATATATATATATATATATATATATATATATATATATATATATATATATATATATATATATATATATATAATAAGGGTCGCCGAAGGTTCAGCAGGAAAACGGCAGACACCAAAAAAACCGGGTCGAACCAACAAAAAAAAAAGCCAGCCAAGCCGCCCCGGGGTTGAAGTCCGGAGGCGCTCCGGCGATGGCATCAACACCACCCGGCCGCCGCAGGCGCCGCCGCGGCGCGGACCAAAAGGCGGCAGTCGGGCTGGGAGACTTAGAAGGATCGTGTAATTCAAAAACGATCAGGGGGCCGGGAAACGATGTAAAGATAAACCACGAAGGACGATCACCCCTCCTGCGGCTCTACCTTCACAGGCTAGAATCATCATTCGAAAAATTGCATACGCACAAACAACCATAAAAGCATCTCAAGCCATACATCCCTGTTTAGTTAGTGTATCCAAGTCTCCATTTCCTTTTAGTTACTCAATTTTAAGTTTATCTGTATTTATAAGCAGGGGGGACAGCCTAATAGGTGGTTGCGACGCGTGGCGGAGTCTTTGGTCAGATCACGCAGGAAAGGGTGGGGTGGGGCGCGAATCGGCCGGAAACAGGAGAGGGGTAGCGAAACAAACCGGCAAAGAAGGGAAGGGGGGGGGCCCGGGGGGTGGCAGCCGCGAGGGGGGGGTCGCCGGCGGGGGCCGGCAGCAACCACCCCGTCGGGTGGTTTGGGGTGAGGGGGCTGTGGTGCCGTGAGGAAGTAGGGGGGGATTTGGCCTGGGGAGGAGTGCTCGGGGTGGGTTTTGTATTTAAGAAACCCCGCGGGGCAGCGAAATAGGCGTTGGTACCTTCTGAACCAACAAAGAACCGACTGCCCCAGTTTCTTTTGGTTCTGCTTTACTTGACTCAGGGCAATGGAGCCTCATGCGTTGAGTAGGAGGATGCAAGAAAGACAAAAACCACCTATAAAGATAGTCCCGGATTTAGTCAGGAAAAAAAAGTCGTCCTGCGAATTTAGATTACCCAATTTTCGAGGAACCCGGGATTCACCCACGCGATCAGTAACAACAACACCACGGGGGACCCGAGGGGGGGGGGGGGGGGACAGGGGCCCACCCAACCGGGAAGGTTCCCAAAAACCGTGAAGCCCGGAAAACAACCGACACTGAACAGAAAACTGCTGGAAAGAAGTCGGCATCACCAGGGTACGTCCGTCCGGTGATGAGTGGTTTGGAAAAAATTGTTTGATATAGCCCGCTGCAAATGTGCTGATATCGAGCTGTAAATGTGCGATGGCCGACAAAGTGCCACGAATGGAGTTTCCCTTTGTCCAAGACCAGAGAGGACCTCGCCAAATGCAAATCGGCACCGCAGATATCGCGAAACCATCGTCGCGCCATGGACGAAAGGAGGCGTCTGACCGCCGAGAGAGTCACATCCACGCCAACCGGCCTTCTGGAATAGCCCAGCTAGATTATAATTCAGACCAAGATTCCGCCACAGATTCATCATCGCTCACATCTGTAGTCAATGAGTCAGAGTATATGGTGAACAGTAACACAGACGAACTGCTAAAAAACCTGCCTAGCAGCAGATCGGTACGGGAGTGTCTAATCGTGCGTGTGCTGGGATCATAAACGGTTCCAAGTGGACATTGGTCGGATCACTTCTGACGATATGGACTGCATAGTGGATAGCAAAAAAAAGATATGGCAAGCAAGGGATCGGATTAGAAGAGAGGTAGTAGCCCGGAGCCATGAGGATCATGCAGGTCGTGTATCTGGTCTCTACTTCGACGGTAAAGACGACACGCTTATGACAGCCAGATCAAAGAAGACGGAAGAGCACATTGTGGTTGTATCCGAGCCAGACAGTGCATATTTAGGACATTTTACCCCACAGACTGGGAAAGCGGAGGACATTTTTCGAGCCTGAACGCCGTGGCATGAGTTTGGTGCGGATGTTTCTGTGCTTGGCTGTGACGGCACGAGTTTATACTGGCCAAAAAGGTGGTGTTATCCGTTTGTTTGAGCTCGGACAAAAACGCCCCGTCCACTGGTTTGTGTGCCAACTTCATGCAAATGAACTTAATCTTCGTGCAGTATTTAGCCAGAGAGAGAGAGTGTCAATAGGACCTAAGTCGTTTAGTGGGCTGATTGGCGGGGCTGCTGCAGGCGCAGGTAGAAACCTTGCCAGTGGTCGATTTTGAGCCAATCGATGGCGGAAAGGTTTCAGAAATGACGCAGGAGATTCTCAGTGACCTAAGTTCAGATCCAGGCTATTCTGTACAGTCTGGCTCGAGTGTCCAGACGGGTTGTACTATCAGATAGAACTGCGAAAATGAAGATCGGTCCACTAAACCACTCCAGGTGGCTGACTCTGGCGGCGCGAATTCTCCGGCTCTACATAATAACCGAACAGCCATCAGACAGTCTGAGAATGCTGGCGGAGTTCATCGTGTGCCACTATACTCCCATGTGTGGTTCTGCATCAAGAAGAACTGGAAATGTTCTGACGGTCCTGGCAATGCGCTGCACAGCGTGCAACTTCTCAAAAGTTTGCGACCTGAGATAGCGGCCATGGTGCAGCCGGTAATACAGCGCAACAGCTACTGGTGTCACCCTGAGGCAGTACTGCTAGCAATGGCAGCGGGCAAGATCAAGCCACACGGGAAGGGCGGTCACTCAAATCCAGCAGGTGTCGCAAAACTCAAGTCGATAGTGATACTGACGAAGTGCGGAAGTTCAAGCTTCCAAAAGTGAATATGGGGGCAAACAGCATCATGGAGCTGATTGATTGGTGTAATGAGGCGATAACCGGAGCCGCCCTTGATAAACGCAACACTGTCCGATGATGACTTACTAGACATCATCGCGAGTCCTCTCGAAGTACCGCCACCCCCCGTGCACAGTCAGACGGTGGAACGGATGGTGAAAGTGGCGAGAACAATAAGGTTTTTGAACAAAACCCCCCTATTTTTTTTTTTTTTTTTTTTTTTTTTTTTTTTTTTTTTTTTTTTTTTTTTTTTTTTTTTTTTTTTTTTTTTTTTTTTTTTTTTTTTTTTTTTTTTTTTTTTTTTCTCGAACTATCTCCCGTCTGTCTCCGTTTCTACCCGTCTCTCCACGTCTCTCCCGTCTCCCTCCGTCCCTCTGCGTCCGTCCAGGTATATATACATATCCGTACATCCTAGACACATGGGTGCTTCGCCGCACAGAACCGCCGAGCGGACGGCCGCTGTCGCCGGCCGAGCCTCGGGGCGGGAGTGGGGGATGGGGAGGAGAAAACGTGGCCGCTCGATTTACTGTGGGAACGTGCAGGGGCGGAAGCAGGTCTTCAATAGCTGTTCGTAATGCAGTCACTGTGTTCAATCCCATCGAAGGTACATGTGATGTGTTTGTGCATCACCTCTTCTCTTCCATTGTAATGCGGTGGTCGGCCGAAATACGTCACTGAACACGCCACTGGCGGCGGCGCGCATGCCCGCCGAGGGGAGGGGAAAGAGTGGAGGGGAGAGGTGAACGTGGTGGAGAGAGGAGGGAGGTTGCTTTTCTCTGCCGTTGCTTCTCTCTCCGTCTCCACGGAGACGGAGAGGGGAGAAGGGAAGAGTAGGGGAGAGACGGAGAGGGACGGGAATATGTGGAAAGTGACGTGGGGAGAGGGCGTACGAATCGACATTTTTCCATCTTTAGCAGACGCAAAGTGCCATCCGTTAGATATTTGTTACGTTAGAGAAAGGGTTACGTTAATCCGGCTTATGTGGCATCTGGATATATCAAAGAAGCAAGAGGGGAACGATGAGACACCGGCAAGGGGAGAACATGGCGTAAAGGGCCGATACATACATAGCATACAGGTTCATACACGGACTTGCATACATACATACACGACAATCAGAAGAACACGTGGAGGGTGGACAGCATCGTAACCTGCAGGGAAGCTCCATTGCCCACCTGCGACCTGAAAGGCGAAGCGGATGCCCGGCGCCCAGGGCGAATCGTACGCGTGGGGCCCTACATATTATATCGGAATACACTGAAGGAAGGAATTTATAATGAATTTATGTCGGGCCTATGCACGACACACCAGTGCTTGAAGATGGTGATGCACGAACACATCACATGTACATTCGATGGGAATGAACAGAGTGAAGGCATCACGAACAGCTATTGAAGACCTGCTTCCGCCTTTGCACAATCACACAGGTGACTCGAGCGGCCGCGTCAGCCCCTCCCCCACTCCCCACTTCCGCCCGGAGGCTCGGCGACAGCGGCGGTCGGATGGCGGGTCTGGGCGGCGAAGCAACAATGTATATAGGATCAAGGGCGTCGCCACCGGGGGGGCAGGGGGGGGGCAGTCGCCCCCCCTGCCGTGAAACTGGGGGGGGGGCGCCGCCCCCCCTGAAATTTGAGGAGGCCCCCCATCCGCAAATGCACAGCAAAAAAGGTGAGCAAGGAGGCCGACGGGACAGAAAATCATACTGTCAATGAGGCCTCAAGACTGACGAGGCCCCCAGGAAATATAATCAGGTCTCTATAAGAGACGTAGAACAGAGATTGGAAGGAGGCCCCCAGGACGAAAAGGAGGCCCCATGACGAAAAGGAGGCTCCTATGACGAAAAGGAGGCACCCATGACGAAAAGGAGGCCCCAAGACGTAGAACAGATATTGGGATGAGGTCCCCAGGACGAAAAGGAGGCCCCTAAGACGTAGAACAGAGATTGGAAGGAGGCCCCCCAGGACGAAAAGGAGGCCCCATGACGAAAAGGAGGCCCCTATGACGAAAAGGAGGCCCCCATGACGTAAAGGAGGCCCCAAGACGTAGAACAGAGATTAGGAGGAGGCCCCCAGGAAGAAAAGGAGGCCACCAGGACGAAAAGGATTCCCCAGGACAAAAAGGAGGCCCCAATACGTAGAACAGAGGTTGGGAGGAGGCCCCCGGGACGAAAAGGAGGCCCCCAGGACGAAAAGGAGGCACCCAGAACGAAAAGGAGGCCCCCAAGACGAAAAGGAGGCCCCTAAGACGTAGAACAGAGATTGGGAGGTGGCCCTCATGACGAAAAGGAGGCCCCCAAGACGAAAAGAAGGTCCCCAGGACGAAAAGGAGGCCCCCAGGACTAAAAGGAGGCCACCAGGACGAAAAGGATGCCCCCATGACGCAAAGGAGGCCCCCAAGACGTAGAACAGAGATTGGGAGGAGGCCCCCAGGACTAAAAGGAGGCCCCCAGGACGAAAAGGAGGCCCCCAGAACGAAAAGGATGCACCCAAGGACGAAAAGGAGGCCCCCAAGACGTAGAACAGAGATTGAGAGGAGGCCCCCAGGACGAAAAGGAGGCCCCAAGACGTAGAACAGCGATTGGGAGGTGGGCCCCAGGACGACAAGGAGGCCCCCAGGACGAAAAGGATGCTCCCAGGACGCAGAACAGAGATTTGGAGGAGGCCCCCAGGACGAAAGGGGGGGGGGCACTCAGAACGAAAAGGATGCCCCCAGGACGAAAAGGAGGCCCCCTGGACGAAAAGGATGCACCCAAGGACGAAAAGGATGCTCTCAAGACGTAGAACAGGGATTGGGATGAGGTCCCCAGGACGAAAAGGAGGCCCCCAGGACGAAAAGGAGGCCCCCCAGGACGAAAAGGATGCCCTCAGGACGCAAAGGAAGCACCCAAGACGTAGAACAGAGATTGGGAGGAGGCCCCCTGGACGAAAAGGAGGCCTCTAAGACGTAGAACAGAGATTGGGAGGTGGCCCCCATGACGAAAAAGAAGGCCCCCAGGACGAAAAGGAGGCCCCCAGGACGAAAAGGATGCCCCAGGACGCAAAGGAAGCACCCAAGACGTAGAACAGAGATTGGGAGGAGGCCCGCAGGACTAAAAGGACGCCCCAGGACGAAAAAGAGGCCCCCAAAACGAAGAGGATGCACCTAAGGACGAAAAGGAGTCCCCTAAGACGTAGAACAGAGATTGGGAGGTAGCCCCCAGGATGAAAAGGAGGCCCCAGGACGAAAAGGAGGCCCCCAGTACGAAAAGGAGGCCCTCAGGACGGAAAGTATGCCACCGATGCGGGCAAGAAGCCACCCAGGTTAGACGAAAAGGCTTCCGATGGGTGGCAGGACAGTCTTAATTTGGAAAACGAGGCCCCCAAGACGGAAGAGGATGCCCCTGCAATATAAAATTAAGACAAGATAGGGGAGATTTCTCCGGACGCAATAGGGGCCCCAAGACGGGTAAGAAGGTCTCCGCAGGAATGAGAGAAGGCCACCGAGACCAGCCAGATGAGGCCCATATTTTGGAAGAGGAGGACCCTAGAAGATAAAATCTAGGACTAGGACGCAAAAGCACCCTGCTAAGAGGATAATGAGGCTCCAAACACAGATAAGGAGGCCCCCATGACGTGAAAGGAGGCCCCTAATTTAAAAAAGGAGTCACCTAGGAGAGGGTAGGAGTCCCCAGAAATCAAGAGAGTGTCAAAAATGTCACGGAGGAAACCAGGATTGCAAAGGAGGCCCCAACACCGGAAAGGAGGCCACAGAATATGAGAGGAGGCCCTAAGACGGAAAAGGAAGCCAGTGGATATGAGATAAGGTTTCGGAGACGCAAAAGCAGGCCCCAAACAGGTGAGGTTCCACCGAGATAGAAAAGGACGATCCAGAGACGTGGCAAGAGGCACCTAATTGGGAAGAGAACGACACAAGATTGGAAATGAGACCCCATGATGAACGAGGAGGCCCCTAAACTAGGAGAGAAAGGCCATTTGATCAGAGAAATGGCTCCCAGGCGGAAAAGAAGGCTCGAAGACGGCTAAGAAGGTCCCGGGAAATAACAAGGCCAATAAGATAGGAAAGGTTGCCAGTAATTTGGCAGAGGAGGCGCCTGGAAGAGAAGAGGAGTCCACCAGGAGATAAGAGACCACCCCTAAGATGGGTAAAGATCGAATCCACACGCAGAGCAGGAGGCCCCAAGACGTGAGAGGAGGCCCCTAATTTGAAAAAGAAGGCCTCTAGAAGAGAAATGAGGCATCTGCCGGACTCGAGAGGAGTCCCTCAAGAACGAGTAGGTCTCCAGGACCAAATGAGACCCCGAAAACCGGATAGAGTTCCCAGGAAATGAGAGGAGGCCCTTAACACGCGCACTGGAGGGGGGGGGGCGAAATCCGCCCACCCCTCCGGTTTTTCGCAAATAACTGCAAAGTTTACCGGTCGGTATATGCGATTTTTTGTGGTGTACCTGCTTAGAAATGAACGGCGCGTCGTTTAAAGCAAGAAAAATGGAAATCGGCCGAAAATGTTTTCAAGTTAGGGGCCGCTAAATAAAAAAATGTTATAGCGCCAGACCACAAAAATCGGCGCTGTTGCGCTTCCAGTATACTGACAAAAGGGAAGTGTTCTAGGCAACACTAGCGACTTGTTTGATGCATATTGATATGCTGTATAGCTTCAAGGTCATGTTAGGTCACCAAAGTCAAGTCAGGTCAAGTTCATGACAGGTTAATGGAACCAAACTTGATCAACTGGAATGTTGCTATAAATGCACTACTGGTTGTCATTTGTACTGTTTGTCATTGCGTTTCCATACTTTATTCATGTACTTCACTCCCTTCTTGACGAAGCCGATTGCTCCTAGCTGCCCGACGGAGCAGTCGGGCGGGCGGCCGGTTCCGGTAACTGGAACAGGTAACTGACCTGATAAAGTGGTGCTATATAGGTGACCTGAGGTCAAATGTCGGGTCTAGCATCTGCATTGCATTATTAGTAATGTCCGAAACATAATTGATGCCCATTTTTTAGCATTTAAACCCAATCACAGCGATCCATAACGATGACAAGCCAAGCCAAGCAAAACCGGAAATTTTTGCCAATCTGACCTCATTTGACCTTGAAGATATTGACCTAAGGTCACAAAAATTGCACACAATAGAGTTTAGTACCGTGCCCATCCTCCCTGCGAATTTCGTTCCTCCAGCTGTACTAGCAGCCGAGATCTTAGGGGGGGCGGAATCCGCCCCCCCCTCCAGCGCGCGTAATTCTCAGAGGCCCTCCAGGGCGCGTGTTAAGATGGGAGTGGTAGCAGGTATGGAAGAGGTGAGGTTTACAAAATTGAAGATCCCTCAAAACGGGTAAGGCTTTGCCATGATAAAGGAAGAGGCCCACGAGGCGTGGCAGGAGGCCCCTAATTTGGCAGAGAATGCCCCTCGAAGATGAGATGAAGCCCCATGCCTTGTGAAAGGGTCCCCAGAATGCAAGAGGAAGCCCTCTAAGACGGGAGAGGAGGACCATTGAATATGGAGGAGGGTAGGACACACAAGGAGACGTCGAAAACCAGTAAAAAGGCTCTAGGAAATGAGACGAGACCCTTAAGACGCGACAGGAGGCCTATAATTTGCAAGAAGAAACCATTAAGAAATAGTAGGAGTCGTGTCTGGGTACTTTAAAATCACGATATGGACCCCAAAAGATCCGGCGGGGCCCCCGCAAATTATGCTGAGCCTGGGGTACCAAAAATTCACGCCCGGACCACCACAATCATGCCAGGGGCACGACAGGTCGTACCGTGCCCCAACAGTGTGATTGGGACCAAAACAAATGAAGCCGGAGCAACGAAAAACAATCCGGACATGGATAATGACTTTGGGGGCCCAACAATGACGCCAAAAGCACCCAAAGCGCATTGGACCCCAAAAAGTGTCGAGGCCGCTATAGGTCGCGCTAGGGATCCAAGAGAATGACGTCGGGGCCCAAAAGATCACATTGGACTAAAAAAAAGTCGCGTCGCAGCCCTTGAAAATCACACTGGAGGCCCAGAAGGTCGCACCGGGGCCCCAAAAGTTGCAGCTGCCCCAAAAATCAATCCTTAATCGGAATGTCACTCTGGGACAAAAAAAAACTCCTTCAGTGGCCGCAGTGCTATATCAAAGGAGCAAATGCCCCCTCCATCCTGAGAGGGATAAGCTCCCAAGAATCGTGCCGGGGCCTCAAAAATCGCGCTGGGACCACCAAAATTCGCGTCCGTCCACCAGAATTCGCGTATGGGTCTCCAAATAAATACAGCGAGCCCCGGAAAACTCGCTCCGAGGCCCGAAAAATTGCAACAGGAACCGCCAAAATCGCGTTGGGGCCACAGCTAAATACAACGCGTCCCACAAACTCGAACCAGGCACCTCAAATATCGCGCTCGGGACCCACAATTCCCATCGGTAGTCCCGTCGAGGCTCTCAAAAATTGGCGTCTTGGGTCATACGTAAGCACAGCATAACCACAAACACCGGATCGGTATCCGAAAAAATCAAGCTGGAGCCCTCCAAAATAAGGAGGGATTCCAACAACTAAATGCCCAGGTTAAAAAAATGGCTCTGGAGCACCGAACATGTTATCAGATGCCTTCACAAATTGCATACGGCACCGAAAAACAAACCGGATCTCGAACAATCGAGGTGGGATACAAAAACATGGCGCCAAGGGCTCGAGAAATCAGGCCGGGATTCGGACTTTTAAAAAATAAGAAAGGCTTCACAAAAATCGTATTGAGCCCCGAAAACTGGGGTTGGGTCTCCGGAACCACGCGCCTAGGCGCGATAAGCCTCTCTGGGACCTAGAAACATCGTACCGGAGCCCCAAAATTGTACTGGGGCCCCACAACTGTGCGTCAGAAGCCCAAAATAGACACATCGGGACCCTAAGAGCACAACGGGGGCCAAAAATACAACTGGCCCTCCAAAGCGCACAGAGTCTCACAAAACGCGACAGGGCCTTAACACATGCGTTGCAGCCATAAATATACATACCGGGAGGTCCAAAAATATACCGGAAGCTCTCAAGGCACACAGGGGTCATGATAACGCACAAGGACCTGAAAAAGTGGTTGAGGCCGCAAAAGGCAACATGGTTCCAAAACAAACAAAAAGACCGGGCGCTAAATAAACACATCGGGGTCTTCGAAAACGCCCTGACACGTCAAAAAACTCGGTGCGCAAAAATGCAACAAACCATAAAACGAGCAGGGGGTTCGAAAATGTTTTAGGCCCCTAACAAAAATGGATTGGAGCCATAATACACAATCATAGAGCAAGAAAGACGCAATGGGTCCAACAAAGAATACTGAGGCAGGGCCTCGGTTCGGTAGCCAATCTGGGAGGATAGCAGCAAAGATATGAAGTGCATCAAACCTCAGCGGAAACCACATTTCATAACTACCAGAAAATGTGGAAAGTAGGAAACTAATGTTCGAATTTAATCAATCGACTTTTCGCAGCCAACGCCCATACGAAGCATTCCATCACGTCAAATATGGCGCAATTGTATCATGTGGCAGCAATTAGCAAAACGCAGAAGGCCTCGCAGAGGCCGTAGCATCGCACGAAGTGTGGCGAATGCACCGAATACGAAAGATGGGTGTGCACGTGCACTGACGTTGCCGTCGTGGCGACCGGGTGCTATGAACTGGAATGCCTGAAATTTTTGAAATTTTGTATTTTAAAGTGGTGGGTAATACATTTTAAATTGAAGTTGTGGGCCTAATACATCTTCGAAACACTGCTCGTTTTAGGGCTTTGTTGCTTTTTTGTGCACCGAGTATGTTTTACGTGGCAGGGCGTTTTGGAAGATCCTGATGTGTTTATTTAGCTCCCGGTCGTTTTGTACGTTTCGGAACCATGTTGTCTTTTGTGGCCCAGCCTCTTTTTCAGGCCCTTGTGCGTTCTCATGGCCCCTGTGCGCCTTGCGAGCTTGCAGTGTATTTTTTTCGAGCTCCCGGCATGTTTATTTAGGGCTGCAACGCATGTTTTAAGGCCCTATCGCTTTTTGGGAGACTAGGTGCGCTTTGGGAGGTTAGTTGTATTTTCGGGCACCGTTGTACTCTTAGGCTCCGGCTGTGTATATTTGGGGCTACTGATGCACATTTGTGGGGCCCCAGTACGATTTTGGGGCTTCGGTGTGATTTTTCTGGGTCCCAGCGCGACTTATCGCGCCCAGGCGCGTGGTTCCGGGGACCCAACGCCAGCTTTCTGTGCTCAACGCGATTTTGTGTGGATCTTTTCTGGGTTTTTATGTCCGAATCCCGGCCTGATTTTTCGAGCCTCTGGCGCCATGTTTTTGCATCCCACCTCGATTTTTCGAGATCCGGCATGCTTTTCGGTGCCATACGCAATTTTTGAAGGCATCTGGAGAAAAATGTTCGGTGCTCCAGAGGCATTTTCCTGATCCGGACATTTATTTGTTGGAATCTCTCCTTTTTTGGAGGGCTCCAGCTTGAATTTTTGGGATACCGATCCGGTTTTGTGGTATAGGTGTAATTTCAGCAGTGTGAGGTAACTTACCAAGGTACCAAAAGAAAACCTTAGAACTGGGTGGTGGAGTTAGGGTTGAAATCCGACCAATCAGAAACCATAGTGGTAGATTAGGCCCCTCCACAGGACAATTTAGTTGATGACTAATTATATTATTTCGAAATGTCCCCTTTGACAAAATAGCGGTCGAAATCCAAGGACTTTTTAATGGGCGTAGGTGCCTCCCCCTCCCCTGCAAATCCGTTTGTCCCCTCCTGCTTGACGCAAATATAGGTATTCCACTAGTCCATCAATAATTTTCCGAAACATACGCCCATGGGGCAAAACCAACATTGAGGGGACAAATTACCCCTCACAAGCATACAATACAACATCCATGCCCCATATAAAATGGGATGAATGATGTTTTTAAATGCATTTTCTTCCAACAAACTTCTTTTCTGTTATTACAGCCTGCATGATTAGAGCTTCCCAGCTTCCATACCTTCTCAGTCATTTACAAAACGGTACAGCACAGCGAAAACGATGGGCGTAACGGCGTGGAATTTGAAGGTTTGGATTATGTATGCACCGACATTGTTGCATTGTTGCATTGTCATTTATGCATTGCTGTTCAATGCTTGTTCTTGCCGTGAATTTATTCCCTGAGGATATATTTTAGCTCGTGTGACAGTTGCCTTGCAGCCAGCACCAAATGTTATAAAAATAAAAAAATTCCTAAGATGCCGCTCAGAAAACCAATGCAATCCACTTCTCGTTGTCACCTTTGCGAAATTGTCGTCCTATGACTGAGAAATGATCGTTCAAGCTTTGCTTATGACATCAAGCTGGTGGGAATAAATAACAGTAGTGATGAATCTAGCTATATTCAGTCAGACTTGGAGGACTTAAAAGTGGGTTGATCAATGGCAGATATCTGTAAGATATGCTTAGCACCAGCCCCGCCAGCTCGCTGCAATCTAGAGGCCAGCGGGAAGATTCGAGAAAGCATTGAGACGCTGGTTTGTTTTGGCACTTATGTATTTATCCAAATATTACTTATTTATACACTGGTATGACCCAGTTTTCAGCGAAAATTATTAGTGCTATTGCGTTTTGAGTAAATGATGCACCATGCCAAGAACAAACAAAACACCAATATCAAATCATGTTCCCCATTCTCGAACCATAGTAAGAGCCTGAAAACAATATGAGACCCTAACACAATGGAGGCCCCCTTTCGCGGAACAGGAGGCCCCTTCCGACCTTGACCCCCCTGGAAGAATTTCGTGGCGACGCCACTGTATAGGATGTATGGATATATATATATATATATATATATATATATATATATATATATATATATATATTACAGCACGTGCGTTATTTGTGCCTGCATGACGCGCTGCGACAGCAGCTGCGCCAGCTCGTCGTTCGGCAGCTGCGTCGCAGTCGCAACTCGAGCGTCAGCCCCTCCCCCACCCCCCAATTCCGCCACCAAAATGGTCGGCATAGCTTCCCTTGCGTAAGAAACGGTGAATCCGGCCGACCGATAACTGCAGACTAGAGCGCGACGAGAGCGACCTGGAATCGGATTGGCGCACCACCAACACGGGGTGCCGGTCGTCCTATATATAGGTGTTTTATTTATTATTTCTATATATATATATATAACATTATTTTGTATTTATACTATTTGTTCTTGTATGTATATCGGAATACACTGTGAAGTAAGGAATTTACAACCAATTTATGTAAATATACAGCAGGTGCGTTATTTCTGCCTGCATGACGCGCGGCGACAGCAGCTGCGCCAGCTCGTCGTTCGGCAGCTCAGCCCCTCCCCCCACCACCTAATTCCGCCACCAAAATGGTCGGCATAGTTTCCCTTGCGTAAGATATGGTGAATCCGGCCGACCGATAACTGCAGATTAGAGCGACCTGGAATGGGATTGGCACACCAACACCCCCACCCAAGCTGCGAAATTCTCGGCCCTGATAATTGTGTCGCCATCTGGTATGGCAGGAAGTTGTCAGTGCACAGCACAAGTGTGCTCACTGATTCGGAAAACGTAACACCAATGTGCACAAGGAATTTTGTCGGGCCTTATAATTGTGTCGTCATCTGGCGTGATACAAAGTGGTAAATGGACCACACTAGTGCCTTACTGATTCGGCATCCGTAACACCAATGTGCACAAGGAATTTTGTCGGGCCTTATAATTGTGTCGTCATCTGGCGTGATAGAAAGTGGTAAGTGCACCACACTAGTTCCTTACTGATTCGGCATCCGCAACACCAACGTGCACAAGGAATTTTGTCGGGCCTTATGATTATGTCGCCTTCTGGTATGGCGGTGTAGGAATTTGTCAATGCGCGCCACACCAGTGCTTACTGATAGGGCACCTGTAACACCAATGTTTACTCGGTCCTTAGCATTCGTCCACTTGCCGGTGGCAGCCACCAGATGTCACCACATGCTGAGAAGAGCCATGAACCTAGACGGACCGGTCCACTCGCTGACATAGATTGAACTGAGATGTGAAGCGAAGTTGAACGTTTTTCTTGACATCTATGTGGAAAATTGTACGCCTATTGCCATCCTGGGATAACTTTGAATATTGAAAACTCAAAGTATGCATAAATTCCCCAAAAATAGTCAAAATAGGCGCGCAAAATTACCTCCCCCCGGACGCGACGCCACTGCGACTTTGCTCGATTAACGAATCGATGTGCACCAATTGGGAACAGTCGCCCACGTCTCGGGTGACAATTTGCATCGCTGAGCGAGAGGCCGAATGATGGTTGGCTACAAAAAAATCACATTAATTCAACGAGTGAGAATAATTCGACAGTGACCGTCAAAACGAGTGCCAAATAGTGCAGGCCATCTTCAGAGCGCCTAGCCCAGCCGTCAACACACCTGCACGAACACGCATGCTACCACAAACATCGCTGTCCTAATTGATATTGCACACTCGTGAAAGCTTACAATTTCGAACCGCAGTGGCACCTTTTCATAACGAATGCATACACCGCTTGCGGTCTTTGGCGGCGTGAAATATCAGCGCTAACCAGAACCAGCGACGGAGATACCTCGGGCGGCGACGATATCCAAACCAGGCGGGACGGCAATGCACCGCGGAACCCTTGCTCCAGGTGCTGACGGCTCACGGTGCGTTCCGAACTACACAGACAGAGGTAAAAAAAAGTATCCGTTGTGTCACCGGACAATTTCAGGAACTCAAATGTGTCTCATTTTTTCCGTCAAACCCACAAGGAAGGCTCCATTCCACAGTGGCAGCCAGTAACCATTTCGTGGAAAACAGGCGTGCATCTGAGTTTTTGTTCGTCGATGGGCGTAGGGAGGCGGGGTACCGTGGGTGCCTACTGCACAGGCAGCCCCCCCCCCACCCCCTCCTTATTTTACATGCTGCACCATCTATATCAGCTAAAGTTGATCATAGCAGAATTGTTCGTACCGTGAGATGCATACCAGGGTACAAACAGGCCTAATCCGGTGATATTTTTGCTAAAAATGGAGGGGGGGGGGGTCGCGAACATGAGGTTGAAAACTCCTTGGCACTGTCACTTTCTTGTCAGCTCCTACAACCGAACGTTAGGTATGCCAAGTATAAAAAATAATTATTTATTTAAAAAAAAAAAATTGATGGGGAAAATGTCATTCGATGCAGAATGACCTTTCACATACATTAAGCTGTTGTTCATACCCAAAAATCATAGGCATTTCAGGGGAATGAATAAGGGAGAAATGCACCAACATGTCCCCCAAAATGACTGCCTGGACACTTCTTCGGTACAACCAAAATTTTAAAAAGGGTCTCAAAATGTGTACAATGAATATTTAGGGAAATTTAGAAAGTTCCAGCTCAATAGCTCTCAGAATTTGGCAATGGCACGCAAAACACACTTCAGGGGGGCTTCTGAAGCCTTGATCTGAAGATCTTGATATTATAATTTTTTTAGATATTCCTTCCAACATCATCTAATTATTGTTTTTAGGTTTGTTCGAGAAATTGTTTCATCATTGCAAAATAAATCAATGCAGAAAAGAAGGTTTTCTTAATGAAGAAACCATTTTTTGTGTAAAGGTAATACAAGCCGATAAATACAATGGCTCTACCTACCAACTTGGTGAGAGCTCAGGGCAATTTCCTACCAGAATTTGGCCTGGTAGATCCAGTACTAGCACATTTGTATAACTGAACTGAAGGTACAAATCCTTTAACCTTATTTACCAGACTCACCTCCAATTTTCCATGCCTGTCTCCACCTTCCTCCAACACCGAATGAATCATTGCGGATTTGATATGGCTCTTTAGTCCATGGATGCTTTGATACACAGTGCCGCTTCAGGTTTCTTCCTTCACCACTGAATTTACACACACCACCATCCTTGGATCTTTCACCACACTGCACAATCTGCCTTGAGAGCCAGTTTGAAGTTGAAGGCCTTGCTCTCTTTGCTGGCTTTTTTATCCCCATGCTTTCTTGTCAAGGCTCATCTGGATCTGAGCCCACGCCAGTAGATCCAGGCATATTTGGCATGCCTAGTCTTCTCTCAGGATTATATCTCTGCAAAAATCGGCTCCTGAACGGATAGTTTAATCACCTACTACCACCTAGGTAGGTATCTGTTGCAGGAACTTGATAGGCAACTGTTACCGTGACGAGACAGACGAGACCAAACAGAACGCGTCCTTCGAAGCAAAACTCAAGCACCCAATGCGCTCGATTCTCATTGGCTCAGAAGAGAGCTTCCATCTCCGCCGGCGCTACCAAATTTGGGCCAGGAGCACATTTGCCAAGCTCACGATCAAAATTCGACAACATTCCTGAGTGTCTCATTTTGTCACCGGTGAGACACCGGCGGTCCGGGAGACGCCGCATGCTAACGCAATGGCGCGTCGGTTTGGACGGTAAGCGTAACGTTCGCCAAGATCCTTGTCCTAATTTCCGCCAATATTCAGGCGACAAAAAGGACAAGGTGCACAAGTTTTTTTTGTTTTTTTTTACTTGTTTTGCTCATTTTTATCACTTTTATAAGTGCTTTCTGAGTGAGGCGAGAGAATGAGAATGGTGCACAGGTAGGTATATTAACAGTGCCAGCACTGGCTTTTGTGTCTCCTCTGGGCCTCTTTCAGTTAGCAATTGTGTCACCGGAGTAAACGGCAGAACGATTACTTTTTTGACCTCTGTACACAGAGTCCTGCGGGCAGGCTACTGCACAGAGCCTCTGGACGGGCGCACGGAACCCACGACAATGCGCTGACAGCAGCTGGTGTCGCCGGTTAGCGCGCTCCAGCGTGGCAGTCCCACAGTCGGGACGTTGGTGAACCGACACCACCACGTCAGCGGGAGGGGCCGGACCGGACAGCGGGAGCCGATCCTCCTCGACAGTCGGCAGGCCGCACCCGTCACGCCATCGGTGGCTGCGACACGTCGCGACCTATCCCACGGTCCCACAGTTGTATTCAACCTCATCATTAACGATCCTTTCACCGATATGCTTATTAATGTATCATACTCTTTGTTTGCCGATGACAACGCAATTTGGTGTTCCGGAAAAAATTACGAGCATTGTTTATTTCACCTACAAAACGCACTAGACAAAATATATCAATGGTCCCTGAAGAATGGTTTCATTTTTTTCCGCTGCAAAATCTGCAACCATGATATTTAGCAAATCACTTCCCCGCCCAATTCCAGAAACACCGCTTCACCTCGGAAACAATGATATACCTTTAGTAAATTCGTTTAAATTTCTTGGTATTATTTTTGACCGTAGACTTTCAATGCATAAACACATCAAACACATCCGGAACCAATGTTTTCACCGACTCAATTAATTTCGATGCATCACTTCTTCATCACTTGGAGCCGACCGTCATACATTTCTACTACTTTATAAATCTTTAGTTCTACCCATAATTGAACATGGATCCGTAGTATATACCGGTGCCAGCACATACTCCTTACACATTTTAGACACGATTCAAAACAAATTTATCCGTATCGCACTCGGTGCAATGACTACTTCACCCATTATTTCTTTACAAGCCGAATCGGGAATTCCTCCACTAGCTCAATTTCATACAAACCACCCCACACAATACATACAAACCACTTCAATTTCATACAAACCACCCCACACAAGCGTCATTACAAATTCTCCCAAATTTACATCATGGCTATTTAGGTTCAGCCGAAAAACGAACTAGCCTCACTATAGTTTCTACAATCAAAACATTTTCGGAACAACTTCATTTCACTATTCCACCCATTACTTCTCTTTCTCCACCAACTACACCACCGTGGCAAATAGCTGAACGAGACATTTTTTATCTAATCACCACTCCAAAATCACACCTCTGTCCAGAATATGCGAAACAAAATTTTCACAAATTTCGGTCTCGTTATAACATGTTGCTTTTGTTTTTACTGACGGTTCTAAAGATGCTAACCTTACAGGAAATGCCATAGTTTCGGGAACATACAAAAAACAATATCGAGTACCAGACGGAACATCAATTTTCATCGCTGAATTACATGCCATCCTCATTGCCCTCCGTTATATTCGCAACCGTTTTCTCTGTCATCCCATGCGCAGCGTCGTCATTTGTTCGGACTCCAAATCTGTTTTACAATCTCTTTCGTCACTTTCTTTTTCACATCATTGCCATATTTATATTTATGAAACATTAGGAACACTTCATCTGATGGGCGTGAAGGTCCGTTTCCTGTGGGTGCCCAGTCACTGCGGCATCCCAGGAAACGAAGAAGCCGACACATTAGCAAAAGCATCATTACACCTCCAAAACATCACAGAAATTCCATCACATTTCGAAAGCATTAAATCATCAATACAACAGAGCATTCGACATTTTTGGACTCAAAATTGGACACAAAACAAACCATATACAGTTACGCGTCATCAAACCTGGCGTCGGCACCTGGACCACATCATATAAAAAACCGTCTCGAAGAAAAAGTACTATCACGTTTACGTATCGGCCATACTTTTCTTACCCATCGAAATATCTACACGGCTTCACTTCGACCTTCATGCCCATTATGCAACACCCATCTTACAGTCACACATATACTCCTACACTGTCAACAATACCATGGCCCTCGAAAAACACTTACCGACTATTGCCGAACACACAACATTCCATTTTCTTTGCCCACGCTACTGGGAGATGAACACCCTTTTCTAATCAAATTACTTTTCATCTTTCCCCAACAAACCTACTTGTTCCAAGACTTATAAATTGACTTTCATAGCCCTATAATTTTATAAATGGCCTCAGGAGGCCGAAGTGCCTATACCAATAAACTGCCCAACACTCTGAGTTACCAAAATGTATGTGACTGTTTTGCTTGGTTGACTTTCCAAGTCAGGGCACATTTCCGATCGCGACGAGTCATCGGCCATAGCTGTAGGCCACCGACGTATATTTTCTGAGTGTGCTTATGAAGCCTAAGTGATTTGGTGGTTAACTATCGATGATATGCAAGCTTAAGCGTTCTTCAACACTATCACACCTACCAAGTTCAAGGGTGTCAATCAGTCCAAGGTGAAATACGAGGTAATATGTGATATATTGATAAGTTGAGCATGTTGTAAACAGATGGTAATCTGGAGGAGGATTGGGTGACACCAACGCAACACATTTTGTGTATTGTTATTGAAAGTTATTCATTTTCCAATTTGCTATTTTTAACCCAACATCTTCAGAAATTAACACATCCTGACCCTACTAACATAAGGAACGACATTTCCCTAGGAAATTACACGTCCCAGACCTGACCTAGCCGATTCTTTATTCTTGGTAGTGCGTATTACTTGACAGAGTTGACAGATAAATCGATGAATGAACTACAGTTATAAAGTCACCATGTGTTACCATGTGTTATGTATAAAGTCACCATGTGTTACCATGTGTTATGTATAGTCAGCATGAGCGCCACAGAGGACATATCGACCCAGCCTATAAAGGAAAGGTATTAGTAGACGAGAAACCTGCCGATCAATGTTATGCCTTGAGTTCTAAAAAACTATATATTCCATTGTGCTGCCATGGCCAATCTTTTTACCACTACATGCCAGCTGGCTTATTCTGCATTCATTACCAGGCTCACCTGTTATCAGCATAAATCCTGTTGATAGGCATAATCTAGTACATCTACTACCATCAATCACACCTCATTCACCCCCGATTCATTTCGCCCTACTGCACAACTTATAATTCCTAAGTACTATTCTTCGATCCAATTCAATTGTTTACTACGTTATATGGAAAGTATCGTCCTCAATGTATTTCAACGGCCAGTCTCGTCAATATCACATGCCCGAAGGAAGATACTGAATCCTCTACCATCTACTAGCATAATTCTCCATTTACATAGTGATATAATATGTGATCATTTATATGATGATGCTACCTCCATGATAAAAACACCTACTAACATCAATCCCATTCTATCCACCCAAATTCACATCTCTCGACTGCACACCTTATTATTCCAAGATACGATTCTTGGACAGAAATAATTGATGCACCATATTTGAAATATCTTCAATGGGAGACTTCCCACTAAATGAACAGACATCCGATTCCATTGATCAGCCAGCTTTTGCCGGATAACTTGTTGGCGTAATTGTCTTACACATGGACTTGTCTAATTTAATTGATGTTCCTTTTGCGATTCCTAAGTAGAAAAGCATCATTCAGATTGACAATATGTAACTTTTTCACTATCTTAGCATCTGAATCATATCACCATTTAACCTCTTATGCATGAGAGATTGCATATATAATGCAAGTATCATTAGATATAGCCCCATTTCTATCCCCCTTTATATGAAGGGCCCTATTGCCTATTCACAATTTTCAAAGTGCACATATGCAAATTGGATTTTTCATAACTTCCTTGTTTTTATGTTGAACACTTCTATTAAATTCTGAACTTTCTGATTGCCCTATTCCCAGATGATTGCTCGTTATTTCCTCCCTCGACTTCCCTTAAAGCTAGCACCTTATGCTTTTCCCTCTTTAATGGCATGAAGTTACATATCGGATAATTTATCATTTAAAGAGCATGTTCATGATGTCAGTCAGAAGTTATCCACAATTGCTCTACATTCAAAACTAAAAACACAGTGCAATGTAGTACAATGTTAATATATTTTGGGAATGAATTATACAGCCATCGCTCAGATGTTCGTTCTCCTACAAAGACGTGTCACCCGTGAAATATTGCCAAAGACGTGTCACCCGTGATATATTGCCAAAGACGTGTCACCCGTGATATATTGCCAAAAACGTGTCACCCGTGATATATTGCCAAAGACGTGTCACCCGTGAAATATTGCCATTAGGCTGCGGAGAATCTAACCCATTTCAAATGAATCATTTTCATTAATAATGATAACAGTGAAAAGCCTGATTTCGCTTTATGTTGTTAAAATGGACTACCAGTGTTGCGGCGTAATTACCTAGTAATGTGGAATGCGATAGACACCAGAATCCATATGCTTCGGAATATAAACTTGACAACAGTACTGTTTGGCAAGAAGTTGCATAGGCAAAACACCACATAAACCGCAATCAATCACTGCTTCGCCTCCAAACTATGCAACATTCTTAATGCTATTTGTGCTATGTAATTTCTGATCCTCATTTCGTCATTTCAGCGTCAGGTAAATGCATTGCCAGAGAGGATATGAGTCTTGGCCATCAGTGAGATTAGTTTCCTTGCGTACGATCCCTTGGCAACTTTTTTAGTTAAACGGGGCTCAGCAACTTAAAGTCATACAGTCATAAAGTGTTAAAGCTTAATAAGAGCCACAGGGGCCCATCTGGGTTAGGCCTATCTAGAAAAGGTACTAGAAATGTACATACTCTCACCCCAATCAATCCCTTATCTCAAGTACCTAGGGAGCTATATATCCCAGCCTATCTAGCACCATTCACTTGCTATTGCATAACACACTCAACAATTACAAATTCCTCCAATCATACCCATTGTGCTACCATAGTCAATCTCATCAGTATCACATCCCGAAGGAAGGTGCTGAATCCACTGCTAGGTACACCCTACATAAAGTTATAAAGCGTTTAGACTTAATAAGAGACCCAAGGGCCCATACAGTTAAGTCTGTAAATGGAAGATACCATAAGCCTGGTAAAAAGACCCACCCCAACCATCCCACATCCTGAAGAAACCAGTCCACCAATATCCCACACACCCATCAATGCCTATCTACCCTAGCTATCCATCCCCATTTCCCTGATCCCTCTTAACTCATGTGGATTAAATGCCCCATCAATAATTTCCAAACTGCATCCATGCCATGGAGGGGTCTGTGCCGTGCATACTTACTTAACATAAATATCACGCCTTCCATCACAAATTATAACTCAAAAACAAGATTTTCCTCTCTAAAAAAAATTGTCCGCCCTACTTTTAAATACATTTAATGAGGAACTCCCCACAACATCAGCAGGCAGCCCATTCCACTGATTAACAACCCTTTAACTGAAGACCTGTTGTCACTTAACTGTCCTACACCTCAACTTGTCTAACCTGAATTGATGACCCCTATGTGATACTCTAAGCTGAAGAGCGCCATTCAAATTGACCTGATCTAGTCCTTTAACAATTTTGTACATTTAAATCATGTTCCCCTTAATCTCCTATACTTGAGTGAGTACATATATAATGCCACAAGCCTTTCTCCATATTCTAAGTTACCTATTCCACTGATGAGTCTAGTTGCTTTGCGCTGCACTCTTTCTAACATATCTATATCTTTTTCTAGGTAGGGGCTCCATGCTTGTACAGAATATTCCAAGTGGGGGTTGCACATATGATAAGTACAGTTTTTTTTCATGACTTCCTTGCTCTTATATATTACACTTCTATTAATAAGTCCCAGCATTCTGAGTGCCCTGTTCCTAGCTAAGATACATTGTTTTTCTGCTTTAAGGTCTTTTGAAACCAACACACCTAAGTCCCTTTCCACTTCAATAACATCCAGTTCCCTCCCTCCCATGGTGTATATGAAAGTCTCACCTCCAGACCCCAGATGCATAACCTTACACTTGTCATAGTTGAAAGAACATCTGCCATTGATCAGCCCACTTTTTTAGATCCTCCAAGTCTAGTTCAATATTTCTAGATTGATCACAACTGTTTGCCACCCCTACCAGCTTGATGTCATCAGCAAATTTGAACACTCTATTCCTCAGCCCTACCTCAATGTTATTCACAAAGATGATAAAGAGAAGTGGCCCTAGAACAGAGCCCTGTGGTACTCCACTCAGAACATCCTTCCAATCAGATTTACATCCATTTAACACTACCCTTTGTTTTCTTCCCCTCAACCATGCTTCAATCCAACCTAGAACTTTTCCAACAATCCCATGTTGCTGTAGTTGATGAATTAGCCTCACATGTGGAACTTTATCAAAAGCTTTGCTAAAGTCCCAGTACAGAACCACTGGCGGATCCAGGGGGGGGGGGGGGGGCGGGATTCCGGCCATGGCCCCCACCCGCAAGCGCCTCAAAGGGGGGCCATAGTGTCTTTTGGCCCCCCCCCCCCAAACCAACAAAAATAAACTGAATTAAAATGCAGTAACCTTTGCTGAGGTAAAAAAATAGCGTTCAGGGTGAAATAATCTCCAATTTTAAAGGTATTTTGTTATAATGTTTGGAAGCACAATATGGTAGCATAGTAGATTCTGACACATCGAGGGTTCCATGGTGTTCTATAGCCTTGGGTTATATGCTGTTGAAGTTCTGCTTACAGCAAGAGATGACGAAATCAGCAGTTTCATTATTCCTTCGTCAGATAGGTTCATGAAGTTTGTTTAGCCAGTAACGGGCAAGCGGACCCAGTGAGCCAGATTTCGAAAGCGGAATTTGAACAGGATGTTTTGTGCGAGTGACCAGTTGAGCCCAGTTGAGCAGCATGCTTCGTATGCTGGTGTTGAGGTTGCAAAGATGAAGAGACAGGCTACATTGACTGATTTTTTCAAGAAGAATAGCAAGAGGAGGTATGTATTTATATCCTGAATAAGAGATAACTGGTGGGTTTGCATGTTCACTGGCGGATCCAGGGAGGGGCCATTCCGGCCATGGCCCCCCCGAAGCGCTTAAAAGGGGGGGGCATAGTGTCTTTTGGCCCCCGAAACCAACAGAAGTCAACTAAATTAAAATGCAGTAACCTTTGCCTGTATAACCTAGGCAGTTGATGCGCCCCTAAACCCCAATAACAACAACAACAGTAACCTTTGCCGAGGCTAAAACATTACGTCTGGATGAAAAAATCTCCAATTTTAAACGATTTTTTTTTCAAAATTAAAAATAACTGTTTGGAAGCCAGTATGGTAGCATAGTAGATTCTGACACACATCGAGGGTTCCATGCTGTTCAAGTTCTGCTTACAGCAAGAGTTGACAAAATCGGATCCGCCAGTGTGTACACGTGCACGAACGTTGACGTGGTACAAGACGTTGAACGTGAACGTGAACGTTTTGGTAAACAAGAACAAAGATCCGGTAACATAGAGACCTCCATAGGTGGAGGTAGGCTGGGGCCCCTATATAGGACATTATATTTTCAATGATTAGTTTATTTTTATTTTACTTTTTATTTAAAAAAATGGGCCCCTTTGCCAAATAGTGGTCGAAATCCGGTGCTTTTAAGCAAAAATAGTGGGAAAATGGGCACCCTCCAAATCCGTTCGACCCCTCCCCTGATGCAATTCCTAGGTACGCCACTGGGGGAGGGGGAGGGGAGGGGCTGACGCCGAAAACCGAAAGTTGGCCCCCCCCCCCAAACCGGTGGGCTAGATCCGCCAGTGTACACAACATCCATCCTGCTTTGATTGTCTACTTATTTAGTAACATACTCCATGAACTCCAAAAGGTTAGTTAAACAAGACCTTCGAGATCGAAATCCATGTTGAGTATCCCTTAAAAGGCTGTGCCTATCAAGATGAATCTGAACATTCTGTTTAATCAGATTTTCTAGTACCCTGCAAACTATTGAGGTCAAACTGACTAGCCTGTAGTTCCCTACACACTTCATACTTCCCTTTTTGAAAATTGGTACTACATTTGCATTTCTCCAATCTTCAGGCACTTCAGAATATTCCATAGACCGCCTGAAAATTATACCTAGGGGAACTGCTAAAGCTTTAGCACACTCTACTAAGACCCAAGCATATATATCATCGGGTCCAGAAGCTTTATTAGGTTTTATATTCTGCAACTGCTATTCTACAGCCTCTGTAGTTATTGTAAGATCCTCCAACCTGTCAGCTGTCATGGCATAAGATTCAGTTGTTTCTATTCTACCAGAATTCTCTTTAGTAAAGACTGATGAAAATTGCTTGCTTAGGGATTCCACAATATCACAATCATCAACCACTAATAACTTGCTTTGAGTTTCGTTGTGAGCTTAGAACTACTGCAGCGACAGGCTCTACCTTGCTGCGTTTGGATCCGGGCCATTTATTAGGGACCTCCTGCCACCCCTCAAGATCCTCCTCGTGAAACCTGGGTGGCTCCATACTCGTCTCGGTGGCATCCGCTTCGTCCTGGTGGGCCTCCTCCCATGTACTGGGGAGTCCTCTCCCATCTCCATCTGCAATATTTTATGAACCTGATCTGATTTTTATGAGGGTGGTGGTGGATTTGTGCTTTAGGGCGCATCGACTGCGTTGGTCATTTTGCGCCCATAACTCTACCTGTCATAACATTATTGTTAGGCGATGGGTCTTACGTCATATCAGAGTGCTTGTGGTGGGCGGTATACTATGTCAAAATTTACTTGTTTTAGGTATGCAAATATATCCCCAGATGCTACGATCTGAGAATCATCGGCCAGCATTTGTCGCAGCGTCATATCAATACTTTGAAGCCCAAGATATCTGCGACGTGCAGGTTCCAGTCCAGGACAGCCAACAAGTACGTGATATACTGTGAGTGGAGTAGCACAGCGTGGGCACAGAGGGCGGTCACTTGCCGTCAGCAGGTACCTGTGTGTAGCAAGTGTATGGCCGATCCGAAGACGGCACAGTGCAACCTCCTCTCTTCTTTGTGTGCGAAATGAGGACTCCCACGTTCCGAGTAATGGTTTTACTAGCTTCAGTTTGCTAGTTTTCGTGTTCCAAGAGCATTGCCATTTTCGGTCAATAAGGGATGATATTGATGCCTCGAAGTCGCTATGGGGAAGGGCCATGCGCGACCTGCGGCCACCGTTTGCAGCTTTCTTTGCCATCAAATCAGCAGCCTCGTTGCCAGCTAGGCCTACGTGGCTTGGGATCCACATCAAAGTGACGTTGACTTCCCCATCATTAAGATAAATCAAGGTAGTCGCGATGTCATGTACAATGTGGTGGTCATGGCTAAATGCTTTCAGAGCCAGCAGGCTACTCAGAGAGTCAGTGAGAATTAAATGGCTTTTGTCACGGGTTCTGTGGTCATACTTAACAAAACGAAGGGCCTGTAGGATGGCAAATAGTTCTGCCGTAAAAATTGATGAGTGATTAGGGAGTCTAAATGATTCGATATGCGACTGACATACAAAAGCACATCCTACACCGCTACTGAGTTTCGATCCGTCGGTATAGATCCGCACGGTGTCCGTATATGAATTGATTCTGCTTAATGCGCGCAAACGGGAGTCAGCTGTGCTAATATCATCCTTCCGGATATCACTCAACGAGAGGTCCAAGGCGACCTCGATCCGCCGCCAAGGGACACGGAAGGTGGGAGGGTAGGTGGGACACGGAACTGTGCTATGCACTTTGGCTTAATCTTGCATTCGCGAAGCGAGTGGGCAATGCGTAGACTGAATGGCAGTATATATTTCCTTGTATTCGATCGTGGAGTACTTACAGTAGAAAATACCCACGAATATGTTGGATGCTGTGGATTTTGTGCCAACTTACAGGCGTATTTTAAACCCAGTTTTTCACGTCGCAATGATAAAGGAGGTTCGTTAGCTTCAGCAAGGACGCTTTCAGTCGGCGAAGTTCGAAACGCACCTGTGATAACGCGGAGAGCGGCGTGGTGCAAAACATCAAGCTTACGTTTCGTGGTCTGAGAAGCACCATCATAGATAAAACATCCATAGTCAAGCCGTGAACGGATCAAAGAACGATACATCAGAAGCAAAACACTACGATCCGCTCCATATGAGCAGCGCGATACTACTTTTAAGAGCTGAAGCCCTTTGGTACTGCTTTCCTTCAGCCGCGTGATGTGTTCCTTATAAGTACTCCGCCTGTCCATTTGTATCCCTAGAAATCGGACGGACTGTTGAAAAGGTACTGGTCGTCCAAATATCTTGATGACTGGATCGGAACACTGCCTACGGCGACAGAAGTGGATGGCTGCCGTCTTTGTAGCAGAAAACCGAAAACCAGTGGTGTGACACCACTTTTCCAGCTTCCCGACAGCCAGTTGAAGTTGTCTCTGCACGCTGCGAAGACTACGGGAGCAGCACCACACGGTAAAGTCGTCCACGAAGAGAGCTCGCCCGACTGATGATGGTAATTCTTTATCTATATCATTGACGGACATTGCGAATAATACTACGCTTAGCACACTGCCTTGTGGCACACCGTCGGCTTGTAAAAATCGGTCTGATAAGGTTCCGGCCACACGTACTCGAAAGTAACGTTCGGATAAAAAGTTATTCAGAAAGACCCCCATGGGGCCGCGAACACCAGAGTCATATAACTTGCTTAAGATTCCATGGCGCCATGCAGTATCAAAGGCTCCTTCAATGTCAAAGAATATGGCCGCTGTATGGCGATGTGTCATAAATCCAGCACGAACAGTCGAGTCCAAAGTCAAAACATGGTCAAGAGTACTACGATGTTTCCTAAACCCACACTGAATGTTGTTTAGCTGATTATTAGACTCTAAAAACCACATCAACCTTGTATTTACCATTTTTTCAAAAAGTTTACACAAAGATGATGTAAGAGACACTGGTCGGTAATGTAGCGGATCATCACCTTTTTTGTTTGGTTTAAGTATGGGAACAACAATTGCTTCTCGCCACGAGGGAGGAAAAGTGCCCGCTTCCCACATGGCGTTATAGAGTGACAGAAGAACTTCCAGACGGTCTTTGGGTATCTGTTTGATGATGACATTGTGTATCATGTCGGGTCCTTCAGATACAGATCTGAGGGATGAGATCGCATAATTTAATTCAGTCATGGTGAAGGGTAAATTGCAAGAAAGTACGGTGGTGGTTGACAAATCAATAACATTCGATTCGCACTGCGTTCTATATTTATTAAACTGTGGGCTCCTGGTATTTCTACATCTCTCTGAGAGCGTTCGAGCTATCTCATCTGCTACCTCTTTCGGTCTGAGATAGTCTCGCCCGTTTATGTGAAGAGCTGGGAAAGCGGTCGGAGCCATCCGTCCCGAAACTCGCTTTATTTGTGCCCATACTGAAGATATTTTTGTGTTACGATTCAGTTTGTTTACGTAAGATTTCCAAGCCTCACGCTTGGTTTTAGCAATGGTTCTTCTTGCGCATGCCCTTGCCTTTTGGAACTCGATAAGATTTGCCGTGGAGCAGTGGCGATCAAAGGCCCGAAATGCTCTTTTTCGGGCACGGACGACATCGCGGCATTCCTCGGTCCACCATGGAGTGCGCTTAGCGGTACCCGAGGAGCGGGGGATGTTGTGTTCGGCGCATTGTAGCAATATTGCAGTAAAATCCTCAATTGATAAGTCCTCGCAACCGTCCCTAAACTTATCACGTGCCTCAGCCTGGAAGGAGTCCCAATCTGCCTTGCTTAGGATCCACTTCGGAGGTCGTCGGCCTACGGCAACATCGTCTAAGAATTGAATCCATATGGGAAAATGGTCACTGGTCAGAGGGTCATCCCCAACATACCACTCGAATAAGGGGGATAAGTGTGGGCTGCATAGAGTAAGATCTAACATGGAAGTTTGACCAGTCGGTAGTGTAATATGTGTTCGGGTACCGGTATTCAGTATACTAATACAATCATTGTTTATTATTCTTTCCAGCTGCCGGCCACGTGTACTGGTCTGGCTGGAGCCCCAGAGCGGATGGTGTGCATTACAATCTCCGCATATTATGAATGGTGCTGGAAGCTGTGCAAAGATATTAGTTACTTCCGACGCGTCAAAAGATAGAGAAGGCGGCATGTAAATACAGCATATGGTAATAGCGCGGTGATTTAGGGTTGTTCGCGCTGCGACACATTGGAGGGCGGAAGAAATGCTTATTTCTCGGCAGGGACTACTGTGGTGTATGGCAAGAAGTACACCACCATGCGACACAGTGGTAAACGGTACGTCTTTTCGTAAAACAGTGTAATTTTTTAGTTGAAACGGGGCACCCGGAGCCAGTTTCGTTTCCCGTATGCATATAGCGGACGGTGTGTGAGAACTTAAAAGATTGTTGAGGTCGTTCAGGCTGGATTTGACTCCCCTACAGTTCCATTGTAAAACTACCATGTATGAGGGTCAATACAGTAAGACGTCAGCGTGCTTAAAATATTTAGCTATGAAAAGGGAGAATGGAGTTTATCGTAAACCCATCGATAGCCCGGTCACTTAATAAAGGGAAAAAGATGTAATCCAGATAGCCATACGCTAGTATCATTTTGACTTTAAAAAAGGGGGAAGGGGGTCTAAACCTGCATGTCCGTGCCCTGTCTCGCATCAGGGCTTACCGGGGACTCCAGGAGGCGGCCCCGACCAGAGCCAAGCGGGTGCCTCCTACCCGTCTTGGGAGCTGCCTCTTCTAACCTTAGTGCCTACCAAACGTCTTAGGGAATCCTCTTGCGCACTGGGATCTTGTCTCATTTGCCAGTGGCTTCCTCTGGAAAATTAGAGGCCTCTCTTCCTTCTGGGGGCTCCTTGCCAGCCTTGAGAGACTTTTCTTGAGTTTTTTTTGTGTTAACATTTCCCTCCTTGAGACCTTCTTTTCCACATGTGGAGCATTCTCTCGCCTCTTGTGATCTTCTCTTTGTTTGGGGCCTCTGAACCCACCTTAAGGGCCTCCTCTTGCATCTAAGGTCTATATTCTAGGTCCAAGTCTTCTCCAGTTGTATAAACATTACGACAGCTGCGGGGTTATGTATCAGGCAGCAGTCCTCGGTATTTACGACAAACATGTATGGTAAACATACGATGACACACATCCTCGGTCTTCTTGAATTATCACATTACCCTCGGTATTTCATTTTTATCTGGGAGCCAAAATTGGGTGTTTCCTCCAAAATCGAACGCCTATCTTACTCGGCAGATGTTGCTCTATCACCTAGACAAACTTCCATGACTCTTCTGTGAAAACCATTGTGTGTCCTTGCAAGTGACCACCAGGCCACAGTCCTCGATATTCACAGTAAGCATATTTGTGTGTGTGTGTGTGTGTGCGTGTGTGTGTGTGTGTGTGTGTGTGTGTGTGTGTGTAGGTGTGTGTGTGCCCGCATCATTGGTGAGTCAACCCAGCACATCTATAACTTGGCTTCGTTTCAACAATGTTTATTAGACTGGAATACAGCGTCGATGGTGCTATGTATGCTTCACTATATTGTCATAACTGCACTTTGATTGTCCGCTGCTGACGTTCTGGTGCTTGTTAAAATCGACTTCACCTGCAAAGAGAGAAAATGTGATGATGGACCAGTGTCACAAGTGCAATACAATCATATGGGTCTGGCACGTATAATTTTGTTCGCAAACTATGTCGTTTAATGAGTGGTCTACAGAAACACAGAGAAATAAGGAATTAGGTGTCACTTCACTTCAGCTCAGTATAAGCCTACATTCACATAGAAAAAGCTGTATGAGGCTTGTATGCATATGCATACATCGATACATAACAGTGCACGTACAGATGCATATACATATATGTACATGTATATGTATATACACACACACACACGCGCACACACACACACACACACACGCACACACCTACACACACACACATATATACATATATATATATTATATGTATGGGTGTGTGTGTATGTGTGTGTATGTGCGTGTGTATGTGTGTAGGTGTGTGTGTATGGGTGTGTATGTATGTGTGTGAGTGGCTTTGATGTGCATTGGTCTATGTATCTCTTTATTTGTTTATACATCATAAACAAGAAGATTTAGAACAGGACGGACTCATAATGATTTTGGTCGTTTGTGATTTCAACCATATTCAGCAACGCAGGTTTGATTAAAGATCGGCTTTGAAATAGTGTCTGATTATTGGTCTTGTCAATAGTTTGAGCAATCAAGGTTCCATTGTTCATGTTATTTTCGAATTAAGCCAGTTAAAAATGCAGGCTTGACGTTGCCATGTGTGCAGCATAAGCAACAAGACTATTTCATTAAATGGTACTCCCTATTCGCGTATGCCCACGGAAAGCTATGAGCAGGTGGCAGCAGCTTATAGAACACTCATTAGTGTAGAAAAGCATTTACATGTACATGAAAAGCAACTGGGAGCAAACCTCAATCACTGAAGTATCATTGGCGGCGATATGAGCAAACTTTCTCTATGTATATAATCGTAGCGATCAAGAAATAACAGCCGCACCATAGTCTGTCCTTGTGTTCTAATATGTGAAGTGTCTCCATGCTGTTTTTATACACATTTGATGATAATTTCACCTAGCCTCAACCGATGAAGCATTTAAGTCACGAGACCCTCACCTTTCATAATATTGGAGTACATGCACATAACTCAAGCATGCGAGATAACTGGCGCATAATATGCCTCATGAAAATATACCTTAATAATAACTTTTCAATTGAAACACTTTTCGAAATTAACGTTTCCCTAGCCTTTCAATAACTTCTCATCTATGCCTTTCCAATGGCTATATCGTAACGAACGAGACATTTTCATCGATATTGCCTCTAAAATGTCGCGACGAAAATTCACATTTGAAAGTATGATCAATTCGACTAAACGCGCCAATTAATGGCATTCATTGGAGGCACGCATCTTGGAATTCCCTCCCATATATTAAGTTGAACGGTAAAAAGCACACAATGTAATTACTAAAAAGACAATGCATCATTCAATGTGCCGCTGTTGATTTTTAAGCATGGAATTTTGAGCAAGTAAAATATGGGTGGCAAACCTCATATACTTATGAGGCACATGGTGTAGTATCTCTGTACTTTCCAGTCGACTGAATGTTTTATATGTGACATTTGATCCAAATCCATGCGTGTGAATTCGTAATATATTCGTTTGGTATATTGCTGTTCCATGCAATTACTTTGTATTGCCTTAAATATACATTACCGTTTGAAGTATTTAGGGAAACAGCCACAAAGCATGAAATGCCTATGATACACACCAAGTGTCCAGGTATTTCAAATATCTTTCTGACATATTACGGGTAATAGTGTCAAGTTGTATCAAATTTGCCAAAGCAAATGGAATGGTCAATGGAAATCGAACTACGTCGGCCAGCTATTTATTGCATTTATGTGGGCAAGCCAGGTTGTTTGGCATTCGTCTAACTGGTCTCACACATGCAAAGCTAGTGTTCAATCCATTACTGATTCGAATAATACGTTTTACTTCCTCCATTCGCAACACCCTAGCTCCATTCTAGCTTATAGGCAAATTTCAAACGAGAGGAATATGAGCATATTTGGGTACCTCGGCAACTGTCTGCATTATTCTGTCTGTAAAATTATATTAAAGTCTCGACGTTGGAAAACTTGATGACGATACGAGCTGATGATAATAATAGTGATTAATCGAGGAATTGATAATGCAAGTGACAGGACTAGATACTACCATGACATTATATCAGTGCTTCTAATAGCTTAAGAACGGCAAATACACAGAAACACACATACACATCCTCACACACATCTACACACACACACACACACACACACACACACACACACACACACACACACACACACACACACATTCACATAGTGTGGCAGATACACACCTATACGACTTTTAGTCACCTATAACACAGTATCATTCCGCATCACGCTATCCACCGCTTAATATACTCACCGTTTGTGCCGATGTTGTTGGGCGATATAAGTGCGCTTGACGGCAGTCAGCCACTGTAGCGGCCGTAGCTCTGGCTCTGTTGTGGGTACTGTTGGTACTGGCTCTGGTATGGGTACTGTTGGTAGCCATAGGATGGGTACTGTTGGTAGCCATAGGATGGGTACTGTTTGTAGCCGTGTTGTTGGTGCGGGTAGCTCGGGTAGTGTGGGTACGAGTGGGCGTAGCTTTTGCCGTAGCCGCCGGCCACGACCAGCACACAGGCCAGAAGAAGGGTAGCAAACAGTGCCAGCTTCATGATGTCGACGGCGACTCAGGTGTGGCAGAGAGCGGTTGGCATGGTTTTATAGCAAGCGTAAAGGTCGCGGTCGGCAGCCACGCGGCGGCTGGGGGTGGCCTGCGGTCTCAGGTCTCGTCAGATGATTCAGGTGATGAAGTATACTGCCTGGTGTTCGTCGGCGGCCACGCGGCGGCTGGGGGTGACCTGTGGCCTCAGGTCTCACCAAGCGATTCTGGTGATGAAGAACTACCTGGTGTTGGTTGACACTGGTGCCACCACTACCCGACCGGTAGCCACGTTGGTGATGATTCTGGTGATGAAGAACTGCCTGGTGTTGGTTGACACTGGTGCCACCACTACCTGACCGGTAGCCACGTTGGTGACGATTCTGGTGATGAAGAACTGCCTGGTGTTGGTTGACACTGGTGCCACCACTACCCGACCGGTAGCCACGTTGGTGATGATTCTGGTGATGAAGAACTGCCTGGTGTTGGTTGACACTGGTGCCACCACTACCCGACCGGTAGCCACGTTGGTGATGATTCTGGTGATGAAGAGCTGCCTGGTGTTGGTTGACACTGGTGCCACCACTACCCGACCGGTAGCCACGTTGGTGATGATTCTGGTGATGAAGAACTGCCTGGTGTTGGTTGACACTGGTGCCACCACTACCCGACCGGTAGCCACGTTGGTGATGATTCTGGTGATGAAGAACTGCCTGGTGTTGGTTGACACTGGTGCCACCACTACCCGACCGGTAGCCACGTTGCTGATGATTCTGGTGATGAAGAACTGCCTGGTGTTGGTTGACACTGGTGCCACCACTACCCGACCGGTAGCCACGTTGGTGATGATTCTGGTGATGAAGAGCTGCCTGGTGTTGGTTGACACTGGTGCCACCACTACCCGACCGGTAGCGACGTTGGTGATGATTCTGGTGATGAAGAACTGCCTGGTGTTGGTTGACACTGGTGCCACCACTGCCCGACCGGTAGCCACGTTGGTGATGATTCTGGTGATGAAGAACTGCCTGGTGTTGGTTGACACTGGTGCCACCACTGCCCGACCGGTAGCGACGTTGCGTGGCAGGATGGAATCAAGGAACGATAACAACGGGAACATTCGCAAGAACCTGAGTGCTTTTCGTGAGCGCTTATCCTGGGGGATGTTATTTTGTGGAATAAGGATCGTGTGTGATACACTCCGATTTCAAGAAAATCTACCCGAGAGCGTTTTGGAATGATTACTATGGTAGATTTAACCTACTTGTCCGCATCATTCACAGACTGAAAAGTAGATTTTATTTCTCCTTTTCAGCCTAGGATTGGATATTGAACCAGTTGAGATTCAGTTTGGGTTTCTCAGCCTGCATTCCCTGGATTCCGGCATAAGTATGCCCACCCCAGCTGTGGTTGCAATATATTTATGCAAGTTGGCATAGTACACCGGAGTCTGAGACACGTATGTAACCGTGTCTGGAACGGCCGCATCTTGTGATGATTAATGCAGTCAAATTCGACCGAACCGTATTGACAATAATCCAACTCCATGTAAATTGGTGTATATTCTAGCTGAAAATCCAGATGCGATGCACGTACCTATGTGAAATCCTGAAAACATCGCAGAGACGCGTCAAGTTTACTAAGCGTTTCTTTATTCCAGACCTTGAAATTCATACATCTTTGATGGTATTACTTGATATTTTTACCCTATGCTCATTATAACTAAAATATATAAATAGTTCTAATATTACTTTGCGTATTTCGCCAGCGTGCTTTTATCAAGAGTAGCAGTTTCGGCTGTGAGAACACAAGTACACAATTTTACAGAACGTGTCGCAACGTGTACCCTTAAGGTTATATAGTCCACAGCCAGCGGAAACAGTGGAATCTGAAAGCAGGAAAAGGATGACGGATGCAGTTTTAATGGGCACCTGCTAATTCCACCTAAACGAATATGGATAAGAGTTCAAGTAAGACCTTCTCAAAACAAAAAACTCAAAAATGAAATGCATAACGTAAAGTGCAATGTACCCACTCGTTCGCGAATCTAAAAACTACGCAGCCTGGAAAGAATCTATTCTAACCCTCACCGGGCCGGCCGACAAATCCACCTCCGCCAGGCCAATTTGGAATGGTGTTCTTGAAAGCCCTCTACCTTACGATTTACATAAGTTAGGATACAATGCAAAACACTTTCATGAACGCTCTGGTCATGAAGAGTCTGATGCATACCTTACATTTGCATTTTGACCGAGAAGGACCGGACGTCATATAAGGTGCACAATGGTGCAGCAAGAATTTTATTAAGGGGGGTCCAATCCCCGAAAATGTAAATTTACTGCGAATGCTTTCAGTGTGCAAAGTGTACTAAAAATGCATTTTTTTGGCATGATGTAAATTACAGGTGACTAATGCGAGGACCAAAATCCCAATCAGAAAGCCAGGTCAAAACCGGCTGGCTTTTTGACTGGTCTTGCGATATATGCAGGTCTTTCAACTCGTCTGCTAGTCAGATATTTGTTTCTATAAAACGTCAAAACTGTAAAAGGAACTTAATGATGATAATTGTATGCAAATTATGATGCCCATCTCAACACCACAGCCATTAATTGTCATGTGCATATGACAATTTGATGATCAATCTTTACGTATTTCCAAGATGTCTGGAATGTTGATTGCTGAAACAGAAGACCATGGATGACATTCGGTGATAGGTCAAGCATATCCTCCATGTTATGCAGCATTCAAAAGTGAGATTTGCAACAGCAATAAAGCAGAATAATAATTGTATTAAGATTATAAAGCCATGAAGTGTTACTAGGGTTTAATGAGAGCCACGCTAGCTTATTGGGTTCAGCGTATAAGCGATATACCCTAAGATGAGAAAAAATGACACTAACACATCCCAATCAAAGCAGTGTACATCATTTTCAGCATTCGAGGTTTGTGTAAATACGTGAGTGCCTGGCCTAGGTCACCTTTGTACCTGAGAAGCTGAAACTGAATACCATGGCTAGCTTTAGTGCTGTATATGTTTTTGGTTCCATACTTCTAGGTGATAAGGATTTCATATGTATATACTAATGTGAGCAACATGGCTAGATGTAATCCTATATGATGTTTTTTGGGGGTTTTCGCAGCTTTAGATTAGTCATGGTGATAATGATCTCATTGTCATGTTGTTGTCTAGCATGGATGAATTGGCCCGGGAAGCATGGACTTGAAAAGGTCCAGTCTGGGATAGCAGTCCACATTTAAACGTAGTGAACACACCTTATCCTAGCATCAAGCATGTCGGTGCACCAAAACAAGCTCGTCGGATTTCATTTTCGAAGTTATAATTTTTAAACTCCACCCTACTAAGCATCAATATGTAGTGCACAGTAGACAATGTACAAATACGTATCTTCACACATGGTCCCATGTTTCTGCATGTGCTATGCATCAATGGTTTGATGTGTACACATTTTTCCAGGATCCAAACAATTTCTTCTGTCTTGCCCTAATTGTCCATTGAAAAATCCGGATTTTTTTCTTCTGAAACATGGAAAGTGCCATAAAGAAGACCCATATTTTTGCTTTATCTGTCCATTTTGTAAGAAGAAGTACATCAATATCCAGGCTTGGCGTCGTCATGTTATATCTATGCATAATGTTGAATATGAAGTTGGTCTACCAAGAATTAATCATGTAGATTTGAATGCTGTAGATGATCAAGGGATACTCAGCATTAGGTTCAAGTTGAACCTGTGACTGCAGTGTTAAAGCAATGGTTTTTCATCAGGTATGAGATGTTGAAACAAGTGAAGAATGATGGCAAAATTCGCCACAGAAACAATGTCGCCTAACATAATTTATACGTTTTTCAGTCACAATTTTGATGCAACAGCGTACTCATACGTACACCTTTTTTCCTTTGTTTGAAGATGCTTAATTCGGGGATAACTATTTTAGCAATAGCAATACAAAATACATATCCTTATTAACTGATTTGTATAACAGATAATATCATAGGTAATCGATCCTCTTACCTGGAATTGTGTCTAAGAGATGTTTGTGCATCACAAGCCGCAATGATGATAATAAGCATGATACTATCAACAAGAGTCTGTGTGAAATTAGATATGAAGGATTCATGAAGATTCATCACGAAGCACGATGTCGATACTTCGTTGGGGGGGTGATGTCGATTCTGTGTTCAAAAAGTGGTATATTCTACCGTATTTCACGAATAATTTATCACTGTATGACTTAGCAAGCTGATCAGCTACGAAGTGATGATGTCGTCCTGGATGCTATAGATAACCAGGGAAACGTTCTTGGGAATCAATATCAAGTTGACCGTCCTCGTCAGTATAAAGTTGCATCGTTTCTCAATTTGCTGCGTGATCATCACCTACCAGAATCTTTATATACAGATGTTCCAAATCAGGTAGGAAACATTGTTGTTAGAGCTAGTTACGAATGTATAACTGTGAATGTTATTGCATCTGGGCAAACATGTTGTGATGTCAAGTCCTTGCCGACCATTGGAGCTTTGATTAAGTTTCAGAGTAACTTCAGTTCAAACAGTTTGTTGAAAACGAGTTACCTTTTGTCGAACCAGAAACGGTTCAGATCGGTGGAGCTGGGCATCCAAGTCATATCTACCAGTATGTGTCAATCCTTCAACAGCTGAAAGAAATTACAAAGCTTCCTCAACTGAAAAAAAAATCATATATTTGTTGAGAGAGCTGTCGAAAACAGTTGCCTGTACACGGACGTATTTCATGGTAGTGCCCACCAGCCAAGAGAACAAGTCGTTCGGGACATTTCCATCTCTTGCGACAATTTCGAGGTAGTGAAACCTCTCGGTAGTGCTGCCACGCAGCACATAATCGAAGCCTACCATTTTTACTTATTGAATGTCCCGATAGCGTGTAGATCCAAGGCTAACCATAGTATTAATATTGTGCTTTGTTTGTCGCGGTGCGTGAAGCTGTATGGGTGGTCAGTCATTCTTAGGCTTCTGATTGATGACCTGCATACACTGTATGTATATGCATGTACTGTATGTCTTCGGGCTGATGGCGTATCGAAAAGGGCCCGTGGAAAGTTGCTGTTCATCTGTGGTGACAATTTGGCTGTTCTCTCGTTGGGAGGATTTGCTGAAAAACTTTCTGCGGCTAGAAGCCCATGCAGATGGTGTCTAGCTTCTGAAAATTAGCAAGACAAGTTCCTTTCGACCTTTTCGACTTTTTGTTCATTCGACTTATCGCTTCGACTTTTAGCCCGTTTGACTTTTTTCCAATTGACTTTTATCCCATCGACTTTTCTCCTTCGACTTCTTGTCTTTTTCGGCTATTCGACTTTTATCACTTTGACATTTATTCATTCGACTTTTATCCCGTTAGAGTGTTCTCCATTCGACATTCTGTCCTTCGACTTTTTGTGTTTTGAGTTGTTGTTCTGGAATCGGCAAGAAAATCCGGGCAGTTGGACTAAATTTCGCGTTCATGCGGCGAACCGTTATAGAGCTACCGCTGGCAAACAGCTCAGGGTGACAGCCCCCCCCCCCGTACCGCCACAGCCCACAGGTGCGTGAGCTGGTTAAAAGTGAGAAGTAGCCCTGACATACCAAATTTTCGTACATGTGAATGACTAATGTTCGTGTTATTCCCGTTTCAGTTGTAGCACTAACTCACCTGTAGCATCTTCTCGGCGGGAAGGGGACAGTTTTGATGACTGAGACACCAGCTGGGAACGAATGTATCATTAAGAAAGGAGCCTGCTATCAGCTGGTGGCGGACGGAGCCGTCATCATGGCAGTGGACGAGGACGTAGAGGATGTGGATGGGGTACATCATTGCCCACGCGTTCAATGTCAGGTATGGACGCAAGGCAAAGGGGTTTGGAATGTTTTTCTTCAAAAAGTTGTCCTCGACATCGACGATGGTGTGAAGCTGTCTGCCCAGGTTGTGAAAGTGGTGCAGGAGATAGTACAGCTCTGTGAGTAAACGCTGACCGGTGACGGATGCTCATGCGGTTGTGCACTTTTGCCTGTCTGACGTGTGAAACAGAAGATAAGTATATTTCGTTTGTATTGCCTTGTAAATGATTCGTTTCACCGTCGCTTATGTGGTGATGTGTCTGACGTGTTTAAGCAGAACAAATATATTTCGTTTATTTGGAAGAGTCTTTGTCGATGCTTCATGTGTCCAGCGCTCATGCGGTGGTGCATTCTCACGTGATTGAAACAAAACACATCTTTTATTTAGTTTGGATAGATGCCTCGTCTCGACACTTCATCCGGCCGGCGCTGTGATGTAGCGGTTTATGGATATGGCTGATGCCACGCACATGCTGAGAAAGTTGATCGAAAAAACACGCTTTGCAATAACGCTTCAACCAAATGCATTTTAAGAACGCTTCACAAGTGGCATGTATTGCCGCGCTGCTTGGGTGTGTTCATTTGTGATGTACGTCAAGGTATACCTTTATACAACGTGATGCCGAATGAAATGCTGGTTATATTAGTTTATCATTGTAATTGGGCACCTGTTGGTTCGGTTGTAAATAATTGTTTGGATCTTGGCGAGTTTTTCGGTTACGAGCCTGCTTTTGTAACTTTTTATCGGTGTACTTTTATCCTGCCATGATCGTCTGTGGGATGGGGTTAAAAAGCACGCAGAATCGGTTCGTTTTGAGACTGTGTTGCAATACACTAGACAGGTATATTTTAAACACAATCCCGAGTAGCCATACACTAAATTCAGCGTAGAAGAACACCAGAGACCGTGTAAACAAACATCAACACAGGTAAATAGTTGATACTATAAGGCAAATACACATTAACATCGGGTAAATACAATATATCACCGGGTAAATCAACATCAGCATCGGTAGGCGAACGCCAACTACCGAGTAAGTGAACGCTAAAAATCGCATGAACCTACTTGAAAGGACGGGCAAGTTAACACGCTTAAATGGTTCGTTTTGAGACTGAGCACAAACACCGAATAGCATATAACTATTTTTATGTGTGTAAATAAAGCAGGATCTGTGTACAACACTCATTCTAGTTCGGTATTTTTATGTATGTTGGTTAGTTTAGAAATGTGAACGCAACAAAAGCAAATATTTACTGTTTATATACCTGAATTCGTTTGTAAAACTCCGTTTAATACTTAAGAACACTATAATGAGCATTTATAAAGTAAATATATTGTAGATAAAGCCTGACTGGCGTTAATAACTTTAGGTGTGTAAACCATTCATGCCGACATTAGAACACAGTGCTGATAATTTGGTACCTACTAACAAAGAGTGTAGTCATATTCCAGAGCTGCGATTTCCATCCATCTATGCAGCGAGAAATGTGGGACTCTTTGGGAAGGGAAGTATTACTTAGAGCCGTTTGTGCATGCCGTTTGTTACTTAGACTCCCAAGCTTAGAACATATTTGTCGGAAACGTGGCCAAAAAAAAATCGTATTTTCAACAACCTAATGATTAATTGATTGAGTTATTTGGGTTTCAGGGCGCGTCGACTACATGGTCTTCAGCGCCTATAACAACCTAATGAGCCATGCGACGACATTCTTGTGGTACATGCCCGTGTTCCACAGCAAAGGGACGACACTCGTGCGGTACAGGCGCTTGTTCCATAGCAACGGGACAACACTTGTGCGGCACAGGCGCTTGTTCCATAGCAACGGTACAACACTCGTGCGGTACTGGCGCGTGTTTCTCAGCCACGGGACAACTCTCGTGCGGTACGGACGCTTCTTCTTCACCCGCAGGATGACACTCTTGCGGTACGGGCGCTTCTTCCTCAGCCACGGGATAACACTCTTGTGGTGCGAGCGCTTCTTCCTCAGCCACGGGAGGATACTCTTGCGGTACGGGCGCTTCTTCCTCAGCCACGAGACGACACTCGTGCAGGGCGGGCACTTGTTCCACACATCGTAGAGGATATCACTCAGTCTGCAGGTGGTCACATGCTCTTGTTCTCGCAGACTAAGCCAACGTAATACCTTTCGAAATCATCGCGTGAGACCGGAGAGCGGGGGGCAAGCCTCTCTCTTTTCGGCAACCTTGGTCGTTGACCGTGAGCGTTGCATCGAAAGAATCGAGTGAAAACGTGCAACGGACGTCACTAGGCTTCTGCGCCAGCGGAGGGCCGTTGAGGTCGATATTCAAGGCTACACTGATAATAAATATAAGAAACATATATATTCTCTGAGAATAGCAGACGTTCTCATTTATCCTATTCAAATCAGACTACATAAAACGAGCACTATGTTCGCAATATGCTGAGAACGCCATTCCCAGACGAGAATGCCAGTGCGTTGAGACTTACAAATGTACTCATGTTAAATCACTTTCAAGACTCAGGAAGGAGAATATCTTTCGGTGTCAAGTGAAACCAGTCCGACTGAGAATAGCAATTAGCCTCAATTTAATCAGCTATACTCAATTGAGACCAATCCCAAGCCTCACTCTGACTCTTCGTGGGTCGCAAATGCACTCGTGTAAGAACACCTCAAATTCTCAACAAGCAAATTTTTGTTCTCGCTGAAGGCAGTTCACTTGATAATAGCTATCGGTTTCAACATTCGAGGCTATTACTCAAATATGACTAGTGTCAAGCTTCATTTGAGCAATGTATGCCTCAACTGAGAGTGGTTATTGGTATAAATGTCCCTTGCTGTTCTCATATGAAACGCCTTTCAGGTTTAAATACACGTTTTATTTTGGTATTGCAGCTAAAACAGGACAGTTGAACCGTTGTCTTTTCCCAGTGTCACATGACATCTTTTAACCGGTGGCGTCGCCACGAAATTCTTCCAGGGGGGTGATGTCGAAAGGGGGCCTCCTGTTCTCCGAAAGGGGGCCTCCATTGTGTTAGGGTCTCATATTGTTTTTAGGCTCTTACTATGGTTCGAGAATGGGGAACATGATTTCATATTGGTGTTTTGTTTGTTCTTGGCATGGTGCATCATTTACTCAAACCGCAATAGCACTAATGATTTTCGCTGAAAACTGGGCCATGCCAGGGTATAAATAAGTAATATTTGGATAAATACATGTGCCAAAACAACCAACGTCTCAATGCTTTCTCGAATCTTCCCGCTGGCCTCTAGATTGCCGCGAGCTGGCGGGGCTGGTGCTAAGCATATCTTACAGATATCTGCCATTGATCAACCCACCTTTAAGTCCTCCAAGTCTAACTGAATATAGCTAGATTCATCACTGTTATTTATTCTCACCAGCTTGATGTCATACGCAAAGCTTGAACGATCATTTCTCAGTCCTAGTACGACAATTTCGCAAAGGTGACAACGAGAAGTGGTTTGCATTGGTTTTCTGAGCGCCATCTTAGGAATTTGTTTATTTTTATAACAATTGGTGCTGGCTACAAGGCAACTGCCACACGAGTTAAAATATATCCTCAACGAATAAATTCACGGCAAGAACAAGCATTGAACAACAATGCATAAATGACACTGCAACAATGCAACAATGTCAGTGCATACATAATCCAAACCTTCAAACTCCACCCCGTCACGATCATCGTTTTCGCAGTTGTGTACCGTTTTGTAAATGACGTTGAGAAGGTATGGAAGCTGGGAAGATCTAATCATGCAGGCTGTAATAACAGAAAAGAAGGTTGTTGGAAGAAAATGCATTTAAAAACATCATTCATCCCATTTTATATGGGGCATGGGTGTTGTATTGTATGCTTGTGAGGGGTAATTTGTCCAATCAATATTGGCTTTGTCCCATGGGCATATGTTTCGGAAAATTATTGAGGGACCAGTGGAGTACCTATATTTGCGTCAAGCAGGAGGGCGCAAACGGATTTGCAGGGTGGTGGGGGGGGCACCTATGCCCCTTAAAAAGTCCTTGGATTTCAACGGATATTTTGTCAAATGGGACATTTCGAAATAATATAATTAGTTATCAACTAAATTGTCCTGTGGAGGGGCCTAATCTACCACTATGGTTTCTGATTGGTCGGATTTCAACCCTAACTCCACCACCCAGTTCTAAGGTTTTCTTCTGATATCCCTTGATAAGTTACCTCACACTACTGAAATTACACCTATACCACAAAACCGGATCGGTATCCCAAAAAATCAAGCTGGAGCCCTCCAAAAAAGGACGGATTCCAACAAATAAATGTCCGGGTCAGGAAAATGGCTCTGGAGCACCGAACATTTTGTCCCAGATGCCTTAAAAAATTGCGTATGGCACCGAAAAGCATACCGGATCTCGAAATATCGAGGTGGGATACAAAAACATGGCGCCAGAGGCTCGAAAAATCAGGCCGGGATTCGGACTTTAGAAAACCCAGAAAAGATCCACAAAAATCGCATTGAGCCCCGAAAGCTGGCGTTGGGTCTCCGGAACCACGATCCTGGGCGCGATAAGTCGCGCTGGGACCCAGAAAAATCGCACCGAAGCCCCAAAATCGCACTGGGGCCTCGCAAATGTGCGTCAGAAGCCCCAAATATACACAGCGGGACCCTAAGAGTACAACGGTGCCCGAAAATACAACTAACCCTCCAAAGCGCACCGAGTCTCCCAAAAAGCGATAGGGCCTTAAAACATGCGTTGCAGCCCTAAATAAACATACCGGGAGCTCTAAAAAAAATACACTGCAAGCTCGCAAGGCGCACAGCGGCCATGAGAACGCACAAGGGCCTGAAAAAGAGTATGGGGCCACAAAAGGCAACATGGTTCCAAAACGTACAAAACGACCGGGACCTAACTAAACACATCGGGATCTTCGACGCCCAGACACGCCCTGACATGTAAACGCCCTGAAACGCCCTGACACGTAAAAATACTCGGTGCACTAAAACGTAACAAAGCCCTAAAACGAGCAGGGTTTCGAAGATGTATTGGGCCCATAACTTCAATTTAAAATGTATTACCCACCACTTTAAAATACAAAATTTCACAATTTCAGGCATTCCAGTTCATAGCACCCAGTCGCCACGACGCAACGTCAGTGCACGTGCACACCCATCTTTCGTATTCGGTGCATTCGCCACACTTCGTGCGATGCTACGGTTTCTGCTAGGCCTTCTGCGTTTTGCTAATTGCTGCCACATGAGAGACTTGCGCCATATTTGACGTGATGGAATGCTTCGTATGGGCGTTCGCTGCGAAAAGTCGATTGATTAAATTCGATCATTAGCTTCCTACTTCCCACATTTTCTGGTAGTTATGAAATGCGGATTCCACTGAGCTTTGATGCTCTTCATATCTTTGCTGCTATCCTCCCAGATTGGCTACCGAACCGAGGCCCTGCCTCAGCGTTCTTTTGGACCCGTTGTGTCTTTTTTGGTCTATGATTGTGTATTATGGCTCCAATCCATTTTTGTTAGCGGCCTAAAACATTTTCGAACCCCCTGCTCGTTTTAGGGTCTGTTGCATTTTTGTGCACCGACGATTTTTTTGACGTGTCAGGGCGTTTTCGAAGATCCCGATGTGTTTATTTAGGGCCCGGTCTTTTTGTTTGTTTTGTAACCATGTTGCCTTTTGCGGCCCCAGCCAAGTTGTCAGGCTCTTGTGCGTTATCATGACCACTATGTGCCTTGAGAGCTTCCGGTGTATTTTAAAACCTCCCGGTATGTATATTTATGGCTGCAACGCATGTGGTAAGGCCCGGTCGCTTTTTGTGAAATTCTGTGCGCTTTGGAGGGCCAGTTGTATTTTCGGCCCCCGTTGTGCTCTTCTGTGCAAATTTACGCAATTTGTGAAGGCATCTGATAATATGTTCAGTGCTCCAGAACCATTTTTTTACCTGGACATTTAGTTGTTGGGATCTCTCCTTATTTTGGAGGGCTCCAGCTTGATTTCTTTCGGATACCGATCCGGTGTTTGTGGTCACACTGGGCTTACGTGTGGCCCTGGATGCCGGACGCGTTGTATTTAGCTGTGCCCCCAACGCGATTTTGACGGTTTCTGTCGCAATTTTTCGGGCCTAGGAGCGAGTTTTCCGGGGCTCGCCGTATTTATTTGGAGACCCATACGCGAATTCTGGTGGACCGGACGCGAGTTTTGGTGGCCCCAGCACGATTTTTGACGCCTCGGCACGATTCTTGGGGGCTTGTCACTTTCAGGTTGGAGGTGGCATTTGCCCCTTTGATATAGCACTGCGCCCACTGAAGGAGTTTTTTTTGTCCCAGAGTGACATTCCGGTTAAGGATTGATTTTTGGAGCAGCTGCAACTTTTGGGGCCCCGGTGCAACCTTTTGGGCCTCCAGTGTGATTTTCAAGGGCTGCGACGCGACTTTTTTTAAAGTCCAATGTGATCTTTTGGGCCCCGACGTCATTTTCTTGGATCCCTAGCGCGAGCTATAGCGGTCTCGACACTTTTGGGGTCCAATGCGTTTTGGGGCTTTTTGGCGTCATTGTTGGGCCCCCAGAGTGATTATCCATGTCCGGATTGTTTTTCGTTGCTCCGGCTTCATTTGTGTTGGTCCCAATGACACTGTTGGGGCACGGTACGACCTGTCGTGCCCCTGGCATGATTTTCGTGGTCCGGGCGTGAATTTTGGTACCCCAGGCTCAGCGTTATTTGCGGGGGCCCCGGCCGGATCTTTTGGGGCCCATATCGTGATTTTAAAGTACCCAGAAACGACTCCTACTATTTCGTAGGGGGTTTCTTCTTGCAAATTATAGGCCTCCTGTCGCGTCTTAAGGGTCTCGTCTCATTTCCTAGAGCCTTTTTACCGGTTTTCGACGTCTCCTTGCGTGTCCTACCCTCCTCCATATTCAATGGTCCTCCTCTCCCGTCTTGGAGGACCTCCTCTTGCATTCTGGGGCCCCTTTAACATGGCATGGAGCTTCCTATCATCTTCGAGGGGTTTTCTCTGCCAAATTAGGGGCCTCCTGCCACGCCTCGTGGGCCTCCTCCTTTATCCTGGTAAAGCCTTACCCTTGCAAAGTTCTTCTTGCAAATTATAGGCCTCCTGTCGCGTCTTAAGGGTCTAGTCTCATTTCCTAGAACCTTTTATCGGTTTTCGACGTCTCCTTGTGTGTCCTACCATCCTCCATATTCAATGGTCCTCCTCTCCCGTCTTGGAGGGCCTCCTCTTGCATTCTGAGGCCCCTTTAACATGGCATGGAGCTTCCTATCATCTTCGAGGGGTATTCTCTGCCAAATTAGGGTCCTCCTGCCACGCCTCGTGGGCCTCCTCCTTTATCCTGGCAAAGCCTTACCCGTCTTGACGGATCTTCAATTTTGGAAACCTCACCTCCTTCCATGCTTGCTACCACTCCCATCTTAAGGGCCGCCTCTCATTTCCTGGGAGCTCTTTCCGGGTCTTTGGGGCCTCATTTGGTCCTGGAGACTCCACCTTCTTGAGGAACTCCTCCGAGTCCGGCAGGTTCCTCATTTCTCTTCTAGAGGTCTTCTTTTTTCAAATTAGGGCCTCTCTCACGTCTTGGGGGCCTCCTGCTCTGCGGGTGGATTCGATCTTTACCCATCTCAGGGGTGGTCTCTTATCTCCTGGTGGACTCCTCTTCTCTCCCAGGCGCCTCCTCTGCCAAATTACTGGCAACCGTTCCTATCTTAGTGGTCTTGTTATTTCCCCGGGGACCTTCTTAGCCGTCTTTGAGCCTTCCTTTTTCCGCCTGGGAGCCCCATCTTTTTTATCCAGTGGCCTTTCACTCCTATTTTATGGGCCTCCTCGTTCATCATGGGGTCTCATTTCCAATCTTGTGTCGTTCTCTTCCGAATTAGGTGCCTCCTGCCACGTCTCTGGATCATCCTTTCCTGTCTCCGTGGAACCTCACCCGTCTGGGGCCTG
>JAOTOM010002045.1:87500-88571 GCA_034440615.1 Ashinkailepas kermadecensis | reverse complement strand
GAACCATTCCAGCCGACATATCCATTTCAAAGCCGTCGGATGGCACTTCTGGGAATCTCCTGGGCTGACCTTTTCGGACTCCTTGGCCGTGACCGGAGAGGCATGTACCCGGTGTGTCCTACTCTTGCTCTTGGCTGCGCCATTGGGTACGGGTGGAGTTTTAGATTGTTGTAAAAAAGTAGTAGGACGATTGCGCTGATTGATGTCTATGATCCGTTGTTAATTTTAGTTTGCTTGGTGTCGTGAGTGGTGACTGACTAGACTCGGCGATCACGATGACTACATCAATGCACATGTTTGATCAGAGGACATTATTTTCGATTTCTATGCTTTCGTGGAGGCTGTGCCCCCTCCCGACCCCGAATTCGCCCCACCAAAACTTTGGCTTCGCCCCTCCCTAATGTTAGGCACCAAGGAAATACCTTCACCCATCGTCATCACAGTTCAGGCCTGCTGTGCTCCGATGCTCCATCAAGGCCGGTGTGTTTTAGCCTGCATATGGGCGCGGACATATTTTACTTAAGCCGGTGTGTGTTTGTTGGTGTGTAGGGTGAGGGGAGGGTGACGGCAACGTTGACGATGACGATGACGTTGACGATTACGATGGACCCGAGTCCATTGTATGACTCTGTAGTCGCATGCTATGACTCAAAGTTTTTATGTTGACATGTACTGTGTACTGCTCTTTTGCTTATGTGACTTCATCTGTTACTGGACGATTTTTCCCGTTGGCGAGGATGCTGAATAAACATAAACATACACATTGTCAAATAAAAATCAGAATTATTGAGGTCTGAAAATATAGTGGTGAGTTTTCGTTTTTTTTTTTTGGGGGGTCTAGTACGTTGACACTTCGCCCCCCCCCCAATGTTTTTCACAAATCGACACCCCTGGGACAAGATGATCATGTGCATAGACCAGTCTGAGCGCAGCGAGCATCCGTCGTAAATACTAACGGACAGGTGGATGGAAAATTTGATGAGGTATTGCATATATATATATATATATATATATATATATATATATATATATATATATATATATATATATATATATATATATATATATACA
>JAOTOM010002045.1:15000-85000 GCA_034440615.1 Ashinkailepas kermadecensis | reverse complement strand
ACCACGGTTACTGAGAGAAGAAGAGTAAACAACCTGGGCATAACGAGTAGGGGGTACCACGGTTACTGAGAGAAGAAGAGTAAACAACCTGGGCATAACGAGTAGGGGGTACCACGGTTACTGAGAGAAGAAGAGTAAACAACCTGGGCATAACGAGTAGGGGGTACCACGGTTACTGAGAGAAGAAGAGTAAACAACCTGGGCATAACGAGTAGGGGGTACCACGGTTACTGAGAGAAGAAGAGTAAACAACCTGGGCATAACGAGTAGGGGGTACCACGGTTACTGAGAGAAGAAGAGTAAACAACCTGGGCATAACGAGTAGGGGGTACCACGGTTACTGAGAGAAGAAGAGTAAACAACCTGGGCATAACGAGTAGGGGGTACCACGGTTACTGAGAGAAGAAGAGTAAACAACCTGGGCATAACGAGTAGGGGGTACCATGGTTACTGAGAGAGGAAGAGTAAACAACCTGGGCATAACGAGTAGGGTACCATGGTTACTGAGAGAGGAAGAGTAAACAACCTGGGCATAACGAGTAGGGGGTACCACGGTTACTGAGAGAAGAAGAGTAAACAACCTGGGCATAACGAGTAGGGGGTACCATGGTTACTGAGAGAAGAAGAGTAAACAACCTGGGCATAACGAGTAGGGGGTACCATGGTTACTGAGAGAGGAAGAGTAAACAACCTGGGCATAACGAGTAGGGGTACCATGGTTACTGAGAGAGGAAGAGTAAACAACCTGGGCATAACGAGTAGGGGGTACCACGGTTACTGAGAGAAGAAGAGTAAACAACCTGGGCATAACGAGTAGGGGGTGCCACGGTTACTGAGAGAAGAAGAGTAAACAACCTGGGCATATTCATGAACACACATCTGACGAACAGAGCACACATATATCACGCATAAGCCAAATGTACCGGAACATTGATGACAGTTATTCACATCAGTTACGTGCTTCCGTGTCACGTTATGAAAACAATCATTGACGCGCTCGTACTCTCCCCAACACGACATTGCATGTCTGGGTCCATTTATGGAACATGTGCAACACAACTCAACTCCACCGTTTACAGAAGCTAATACGTTTGCGTGGCCGTGCTCTGACAGGAAAACGAAGTACCACCACATGTCATTAGATCTGCAAATACTTTTGTTTGTTTGCATTTAAACAACTAGTACTTTACCATCAGCTAAGCAATCAAATATATTCAAGTAAAATATGTTTTGCATACAGGACAGCCAGCTGACTTGAGAGCCATGTTTACCTATATACTGGCCACGCGCTTAACATCGGGCAGATTGGGAATTGTCGACTGCCACGAGCAATAACCAAGTTCGGCAAACGTAGAATTTCCTTTCATGGAACAAAAGAGCGTAGTAGATTACTAGCAGATGTAAAACAGTCTAGTTGGGCTATTTTCAGGAGCGTGGTAAAGAGCTGGATATATGGGAATGATTAAATTAATGCAAAATAGTGTGCGTATCATTGACTTATGCAGGAGCGGTGCCTACTCTATTTTACTTTTAATTGACGACTTATGAATTAACGAGTTTATACGAGTGAATGCGATTTCCAACCAATGTCCCTTTTTAACTCAGCGACATGGTTTCGGAAAATGCTCTAGTGTATTCCCGATAGAGGGTGTCAGCATTAAGGTAACTGACTGCATATGGCAATTATTTCCGTTCAACATCATATAATTCATCGTAAATGTTTCTAAGAAAGGGTGACATGCTGCCTGCTAGTCTCCTTACCTATGCCGATCTTCAATCAGGTATATTTGGAATAGTTCACATAGGCGAATGTTTTTGTTCCAGGTGCTCAACTATTTTTATCGGCTATCTAATGTGCAGAATTCCCAATTTAGATGGTCCCCAGTCCACTTCGCCTGTTCCGAGGCATATCTGGATGTGCTTCATTGAACTTGCATTTCTCGTATATGCAGCATTACCATACTTACCATACCATACCATACCATACCATACCATACCACACCATGCCGGACTGGATATGTGAAGTGCTCTGTCTTAAACATCTCGCCTTATTTCTTCCCGTGAGGTATCTTTCCAACTTTAGAGGAAAGATCCACTTAGCATGACGTTTTCAATCACCTTTCTACTACAGGAGATGAAATGATAGATTCCGGGAACTTTTTACGCTAGACGATCCCAAGCTACTTTTCTACAAGAATGTCGGCGTGTACATGCGATAAGGGATGGGAAGACAAATTTATGTTGCCAATTATCATATGCAATGTCATAGACGTAACGTTGAAGTTCCACTAACTGGAGGGGCACGCTCCTCACCCCCTCATTTTGGCTATGCGCAGAGGCGGATCTAGTCAGCCAGTTTGAGGGAGCCAAAGTATAAAACATTACGGCAAATTTTCAGAGTGTATCGGATTTAGATTGCTTAGATCCAGAGCTTGAGCGCATAACACTTTTTGCAAACGGAATTTGTTTTCTTTTTCGGCAACTCGTGAGTAAGTCAGTTTTGCTCTAAATCAGATCATCTTGGAGGGTGCTTGGTCCCGTAGCTCCTCACCTAGATCCGCCCCTGACTACATCCATGGCCCTGTGTGAAATGTGCAATCACATCCTCCCATCATGCTACACGTGCGGCCCATCCTGCAAGTCTTTTGTCTGCCGTATTTTCATTCATAGCTAAACACATCCTTAATTGTGTGTTTTGGAGCTGAAATGTCAAATGGTTATTTTGTTTCACCATTTATCACATCGGGCCGGAAAAGCAGGAGGGGCTTTTGCGACCACTAAGACTTCCACGTGTGTTGAACCGCAGGCTGCGGAGCGATGCCATGCCCAAAATGTCCCGAGTTAGCCGAGTTAATCCAAGAGCCCAGCAATGGACTCGTGTGTAATATTACTGTGTGCCCCTTTCAAGCTTAACCAGTTATAAAGTAACTTTAATGCCGTATAAAAATGTCCTACACACATGTAACCTCATGAATTGTATCGTGAGATTGTCGCAAATCATTATTATGCTGTGCTGCTTATCTATTTCTTACTCCGAATCATTTTTATATGATAATGTTGCGGAAGGCTGTACTGAGCACAGATACATTTTTACATGTCTCTGTTCGATCCTTCTGCAACAGGGCCTGACGACGTTTGCTGTGAGACGAATTTCTGTTTGCGAAAATGCTACCGTCGACCCTACCGAAAGGTCTATACCAACAGCCGATCAGCCGGAAACGGCTCGCTGCAAGACAAGGTGCCGTCGAAAGTGAGACCTGCGCGGGATGTGATTGATTAGATCGTCCCGATCACCCGTCACTATTTGTCCAGGCCGCGTGTCGGTCCTCGCTCCTCAGACACGGACTCGGCAGGGTGTCGGAGGAGCACGTGCGTCGATCATCCGAGGCAAACACTGCGGGGTGTCGGAGGAGCATTTGTGTCGGTCCTCAGCCACACTTAGACAGAGACACTGCGGGGTGTCGGGGGAGCATTTGTGTTGGTCCTCAGCCACACTTAGACAGAGACACTGCGGGGTGTCGGAGGAGCATTTGTGTCGGTCCTCAGCCACACTTAGACAAACACTGCGGGGTGTCGGAGGAGCACGTGGGTCGGTCCTCAGACAAAGACACGGCAGTGTGCCGAAGGGGCACGTGTGTCGGTTCTCACAGATACTCGGGACGTGGATACGGTGAAGTGTCGGAGGAGCACAGAGGCGCAGCCAGCATTTTCTTAGGGGGTGGGTGAGGGAAAACATGATGAGGCAGAGACCACTTTTGGCCCTCTGCGCACCGAAATTTTCTGTTTTCTTGCGGTGACAATCTCAAAATTTCTTGTTTTATCTAGTGCATTCTGGTTGCTAGGGGGGGCAGGCTCCCGTGCACCCCTTGGCTGCTCCTCTGGTGAGCAGTCTGTTATCGGGCACGAAGGTGTGTCGAGGGAGCAGTGTCGATTCTTGGATACGGTGAAATGTCGGATGAGTAGTGTCGGTTCTCGGACACAGTGAATTGTCGGAGAAGCAGTTTCGATTCTCGGATGCGGTAAAATGTCGGAGGAGCAGTGTCAGTTCTTCGACACTGAATTGTCGGATGAGTAGTGTCGGTTCTCGGACACAGTGAATTGTCGTAGAAGCAGTGTCGATTCTCGAATACGGTGAAATGTCGGAGGAGCAGTGTCGTGTCTCGGACACGCTGGGTGTCGGAGCAGCAGAGCCGGTTCTCGAACACGGTGGATGTCGGAGAAAGTGGTCCCCAGATAACTGGCAGATGGCTCATTATTAAAGTATGCGTAACAGTGGACCTGCTAGGCCAACACCATTGTACTGTCCCGCGATATGACAAGCCCCGGAAGGCAACTCGGACGCTTCTTCATGTGTGTCTGTTATTGCGGCGTGCAGTGTGAAAGTGACCTTTGTCGAATAATGAGCAACTGACGCATGCCTGTAAGTAAACACGGACTGATTAGCCTTTGTGTGACTTGCTTGACGACGCCAGCTGCCACGGTAGTGACGGTTAATACACATTCTGCACATGTAGGCGATACGCACGACTGGAATTGGTTCGCACACAAACTTGTAATAAGCGCCGGATTTATTCTTTAGTCGATATTAAATGAGAATTGCGGTGACAGGGCTTGCAAATTGACACAGCTCTCGAATAAATTTCTTGTTTAATGTGGGAAGCTAATGCACAAATCACAAACCAATTTATGTCTCGTCGTTTTCAGTCGTTCAATGTAACATATTCGGTATTGACAATGCCGAGCATTTAAGAAAATGGGGAGAACCACCATTGGATACTGATATGCAGTGTTGTGAAAAAATTGGCTGGTGGGTAAAATTTCGTCATCGCTGGATATCTTCAGTTTTTTTATTTTTCGACGCAGTATTGCACCTCATCGTGTCAGGTTACCATCTAGCGTAGGATATAAATAGGAAATAGCATGGTCATAAATATAACGCATTATTTAAATTAAGCAGCCTGGTCTATGCACACGCTGAGGTAGCCTAACGACCAGTCAGACTACGCACAGGCAGGAACACAGCCTTACGACCAACACTGCACGGGGTGCAAGTGGATGCGAGATGGAGCTGAATTATGTACGCATCTTTCACAGCAACACTGTCCTAGAATGCTCCAGGTTTTCCAGGTTCCAGGTGTCCAGGTCCCTGAAGGTTTCTGAACATGAATCCTATGCATTCTGTGTGTAAAACTGTTTCACACTGGTCCGATGTCAGTTTTCTTCAAAACGCTGCACACTTAGTTACATGTACATACATACCATGGCTGTGCCATTCATTCGTTGCACGTATAATACGCTGTATTCCAGCTGCCAGGTTATAGTTGCTAACGCTTCAACCTTACTCATCCCGAGGGAATGTATTGCAGTATCGTTTTGTCAGCATCGTATGTGCTATGGATCGTTTGTGCTACTACGTCAGATTATGCATTTGATAGCATATAACATCATAATTTCATGGAGTAAGTTCGGAATTTTTTGTTTGTTTGCGTGTTCGGTTACTCATGGGCACCACCACGGTGGGTGACACAGAAACAAGTAGCCCCAAACTTAGCGAAATGTATTATTACATGTATGTAGTTCCACGGAGGAATGTTGACCAAAAACGCTCTCGTTCTCCCACTCCATCCCATCCAAAATCCGCTGTCCCCATGGGTGCGGGTTTCAATGCACTTGCATCTTGTTGAAATGTTTTCAATATATCGGAAGTGGCTAGCATTCGATGGCGCTGACAATGTCAGTTCCTTGCTGTCAGTGTTCGGGTACAATTGCCGGAAATATGCGAAAGCAAAAAAACTACCCATCTCGAGTTAAAAGGAAGCATCCACTCCCTTTTTTCAGTAGTTACTCCTGTTGTAACAGCTGTAATCTAGAGCTAAGCCACCTACCGACAGACGTCTGAACGCACAGTTCCGTATCAGCCAGCCAGGCGCGCGGCATTCTCCACGTCCCGGGTAGGAATCGTCGGGGTCAGCGTCCTATCACTAGCCAGAGACGAACCTCGTGCGGAACACGCTTCGAACCGAAGACGAATGAGTCTGCGGGATCGGTGACGACATGGCACCGCCCTGACGTGCTGTCAGGGCGGTGATCAGTCAGTGCGACACCTGGCTGCAGGTGGGACCGTCCGGCCACGGCAGATAGAAGGCCGCCGCATGGGCGAGCTCCACCGTCACCACTCACCGTCACGTCCTCACAGCCACACCCTTACCGTTACGAGCCCACCGTCACGTTCGGCCATCACCCCTCACCGTCACGTCCTCACAGTCACACCCTTACCGTTACGAGCCCACCGTCACGAGCCCACCGTCACGCTCGGCCATCACCCCTCACCGTCACGTCCTCACAGCCACACGCTCGTTGTTGCGCACCTATCTTCGCGACTCCGCCGTCGCGCTCCGTCCTCACTGTCACAGATGTGACAGTGAGGGAACGACTGGCCTACCCTCGCCGTGACCTCCAGCCCCTCACCTCCACAGTCATGCCCTAACCGTCACACCTTCATCTGATCGAGCGGCGAGAGGCATGCTTGGTTTTGAGCGATGCGGGACGTCATAGGCTGCCGGGTGAGTACCCACCGCTGTCGGCGACGGGCGCGCAGTGCACGAGCATTCAGATGCTCTCTCACTCAGTCACTCAATCACCATATCTCTGGCTGTATTAGCACAGGATAGAAGATACTGCGCGAGCTGATTCTAGGCTTGTAAGCAAGTTGATTCTCCATCACATTCCACGTAGGATAGATGCCAAGTATTGCACCTTTCACTTTTTCTTCGGTGGTGGAGCCCATGCATAGCGCCACACAAGAAGCAGACGATCATTGCACACCAGCCGGGGCAGGCGGACCACCCGCTGTGTGCCATCATTGCACACCAGCCGGGGCAGGCGGACCACCCGGTGTGTGCCATCATTGCACACCAGCCGGGGCAGGCGGACCACCCGGTGTGTGCCATCATTGCACACCAGCCGGGGCAGGCGGACCACCCGGTGTGTGCCAGTTTGTGCCGCAGCTTCCAGCGATCCGTCCTCCGCCCACTGGCAGGACTTCTCTTCCCCTCCCCTCCGTGGGGGAGTGGGCGGCAGCGGTCAGCTGTCCTCGGGCTGCAGCGACCCACCCACTACCGTGGGACCGGTCGCGCCGGTTTTGTCGACCGCGTTTTGCCAACAGCCGGTGGTGTCAGCCGTTCCCCCGCCTGCCGGCTAATCTCACGCTGCATTTGGTCGTCACGGTGCGGGGTGGCACGTCGCGCCGGAATTGAGACGCTGCCGTCACGCTCGTCACGGCCCATCAGCGGCGCCGCCACAGCCGGCCAGCCCCCCGCGCCGTCACCTCCCTGGCGTCGGTGGCCGGTCCCCTCCCTGTTGGCGGCGGTCAGCCGTCCCCTGTCGGTGACGGGTCAACGGGGGCGTCCGACACCCGACACTGGGCCACGCCGGGGCAGCGACACCCGCTGTACGCTGTGGACACAGACAACAGCTGTCGTCGATCAACACCGGGTGGACTGCTCTCGGTGTCGGCGCCGCGACTCTCCAGGCCCAGGTCGCTATTCTCAAGAGTCGATGCTGCCCGGATCTGTGTCGGCACCACAATCAATGTCCACACCGATTTCAGATATATATTGGACGAGGAGATTGTTATGGAGGGGAGGTTTCGTTGACGCTGGTGCCACTGCCGCTGGTGCCACTGCCGCTGGTGCCACTGCCGCTGGTGCCACTGCCGCTGGTGCCACTGCCGCTGGTGCCACTGCCGCTGGTGCCACTGCCGCTGGTGCCACTGCCGCTGGTGCCACTGCCGCGGTGCCACGCCGCGCCACTGCCGCGGCCCGCCGCGGTGCCACTGCCGCTGGTGCCACTGCCGCTGCCGGCCACCGTTGCTGCAATGGTCAGTAGGTGAGGTCTATGTGGTGTCGGTGTCTGTGGCCACGTAACCGTGTCCGCCCTCGTGTGAGAGTGATGTCGCAGTCGTGGATTCCTGTACACGCGTCTCGGAGAGTATTTGTGGCAGACACTAGAGTTGGCAAATACCAAACATTTTGTGACCGAAGATCGGCACCGGCCAGTCTGATGAGACCAAGTACGGTTGAGGCCCGGTCAAATGAAGTGAAGCCTGGTGAAAAGACCAGTAAGCACATGCATGCACATGCACTTAGAGTAGTACACACATGCACTTAGAGTAGTACCGTTAATTTTGTTGTTTAATTATGGTAATATAGGCAGTTCATATCACCTTTGGAAAGCCTCGTTCACTCACAGAAAGTGGATTGAAAATAACCCTCTTATCAAGACTTCCTTTTTCAATTGACAGGTATTCGCTATGCACCAAGCGCGGGCATTTGACTGGTCAGCGACACTGGCGCCACGCATCGGACGAAGTGTAAACTAAGATGCTAACATGCATGCATTGCAGCAATGGTCCAGCAAGCAAGAAGTGGTCTGTGAAATGATGGCCGACCCGACCATGAATTGTCTTTAATTATTGAAGCTTATGTTGGTAAAACATTTTCAGAGTGACATGCTTTGAAAACATTTTCCGATTTTTTGTCTCGCCAAATACGTCATTAAATCTTATTACCTCACCTTGCCTATAATTTGAAATTCAATCGGCCAAAAAAAAGAAGAAGAAGCGTTTCAAGATTACTATTTACTTTTCAGGAACCCTAGTATTTAAGCAAACCTTCAAAAGTGGTGGCAGTAATGAATGGGAGGTAACTATGTTATAAAGCCACACAGTGTTCAGACTTAATAAGAGCCGCAGGGGTACATCCGGGTTTTAAGTCTATAAAGGGAAGATACTATAAGCCTGGACAAAAAGACACTCATCACACAAACCAACACCACATCCTAAATTGGGAAGAAACTATCCACCAACATCCCACAAACCCATCGACATCTATATATCTTACCTTCCAGCCCTTTTCACTTGATTCCGCCTCGGACACGCATGGAATTAGTGCCCTACCAATAGTTTTCAAACTCCATCCATGCCTTCTTAAATTGGTCTGTACCGCATACACCTATTAGCATGAAGAAGAAGAACCTTGGGTTCTTATACGACGCATTCAACCGCTAGGTCACATAGCGTCGCCAACCTCTCACGCCGATTGGTCGCGGGTGGACTCGGTAAATGTCGTCGGTTGGGAGATTCGAACCCACAATCAAGAGTTGCGATCAAGAGTCCGACGCGCTATCACCTGAGCTACCGCGGGCCCCCTCCCCGCCCCGCCCTATTAGTATGAACTTCACCCCATCCGCCATTTATTATAACTCAAAAACAAGAGTTTTAGCCTAAAAACTTGTCAATCACATTTATAAATACATTCAATGAGTGACTCACCACAACATCAGCAAGCAGCCTATTCCAGTCATCAACCACCCTTTTGGTGGACTACCTGTTATCGCTTAACTGTCCTACACCTCGACTTGTGCGACCTGGATTAATGACGCCTATATTATACTATAAATATGACATCATTCTTCAGATTGATCTGATCTAACCCTTTAATGATTATCGATTTGAATCATATCACCCCTTAAAGACTCATTCGTTATTGTAAGCTGCAATGTCGTCAAGGAGGAATATATCTTTAAGAGTATTGGAAAATACTTCGTGTTAAGAAAGATAAATGTTAGAATCATGAATCACCGAATAATCACATAAACCACATTCACACTTCACATAAACCACATTCACTGGTGGGAGCGGGGCGCCAGGTTTATCAACCGAGGTCCCCGTAATATATTGGATCCTGCATACAACCCTGTGTCATTGGCATCACATAACCAGTGGCGTCGCCACGAAATTCTTCCAGGGGGGGCAAGGTCGAAAGGGGGCCTCCTGTTCCCCGAAAGGGGGCCTCCATTGTGTTAGGGTCTCATATTGTTTTTAGGCTGTTATACTATGGTTCGAGGCAGGGGTGTCGATTTTGAAAAACATTGGGGGGCCGAAGTGCCAAAACACTAGACACCACCCCCCAAAAAAACTCATCGGATTTAGCCCACTATATTTTCAGATCTCAGAAATTCTGATTTCTTATTCGACGATGTGTATGTTTATGTTTATTCAGCATCCTCACCGACGGGAAAATCGCCCAATAACTGGTGAAGTCACATAATTAAAAGAGCAGTGCTCAGTACATTTCAACATAACAACTCTTGGTTGGTCATTGGTTCTACGACACGTCGACCGTTGTGTCATATAGCGTCGCCAAACTCTCACGCCGATTGGTCGCGGGCGAAGAGTAGCGACAGGTGAGACTCGAACTCACCAACATAACAACTCTGAGTAATAGCATGCGACTGCAGTGCCATATAGTAGGCTCGGATCTATCGTCACCGTCACCGTCACTGTTACCCTCCTCCTCACTCCACACACCAACAAACACACCGGCTGAAATAAAATACTTCAGCGATCAGATGCAGGCTAAAACACACCGGCATTGATGAAGCATCAGAGCACAGCAGACCTGAACGGTAATGACAATGGGTGAAAGTATTTCCTTGGTGCCTAACGTTAGGGAGGGAATTTTTCCATTTAGTACGCCACTGCGGCTGCTCAACGTGTTTTTCCGCAGATTGCACGATCGAGAGTAGAAAGGCCCTTCGGATAATTTTCTTTCGGGACCCATTCTTAATTTTCCGGTGCTCTGGTCGATTCGATGGAGTCTCCTTGTGGTTTTTGTGGTGAAGTCTATTTTTATAAGCCCCCTGCAGGCTATTTTGGAACCCGGTACGATTTTTCTGGCTCTCGGTGCGTTTTTCCGATGCCCAAACAGGTTTCTTTTCCGGCGTCCGACGACATCTTATTTTGTGGATCCTTGACGCAATTTTTCCGTCCGCAAGGTGACATTCCGGGTATATATTGGTACTTGGGAAGCCAGCTGCAACTTGTGGGGCTCCGGCACGACGTTTTGGCCCCCAGTGAGATTTTCAAGAGAAGCGGCGTGAATTTGTTTTTGTCTAAGTGCGATTTTGGGGCCCCGTCGTCACTTGTTGGGATCTCTTGCGGTGGCTACGACACGTTTGTGGGGGCCCAACAAGTTGTGTGGGCTTTGGAGCTATTGTTGAGATCCCAGATTGATTTTCCGTGTCCGAACTATTTTTCATTCACCCGGCTTCATTTGTTGGGTGATCTCAACGAGACTTTTAGAGCCCCGGTGGGACCTATCAGGCCTCTGGCGTGATTTTCAGGGGCCCGGGTGATAATTCTTAATACCCCAGTCTCGGCGTGATTTTCAGGAGGCCCCGGCCCGACCGTTTGTGGCCCCCGTCGTGATTATCTTGAATCCCGGCACGACTTGTTTGCGGCCCCAACGTGATTTTCAGGGGCCCAGGTGCAAACTTTTGAGGCCCCAGCGTCATTATTGGGGCCCCTGCGCTACGTTTGGGGGCCCCGAATGTGATTTTTCTGAGCCCCGGTGCGATTTTTGGTCGACCGAGTGAAATTCTTAGGGAGCATAGCGCATTTTTCCTAAGCTCGGCGGACTCTTCTTGGGGGCCCCACATCCTATCAGGACGGGGGGGGTGAGGAACTTCCCACAATTCCCCCTCCCCATTCGGTATGTCACTGTGCCATGCAATGATGCAACATAAGAATCCAGGAATAGTTCATCTGTTTCATCACACATGTGATTTCAACTCCCCAGTTATCCAGACAGTTTGAGGAAAGTCAAACATCTGCTACATGGATCAGCAAGGATGGATTGTAAGGCAACATGGATACCATGGAATTCCAGTCAGAGTAGTTATGCTACAATACATACCTTCTTCAACACACTGCTTTGGAGAAGGATGAGCTCCTGAAGTTTGGTCAGGGTTGGAGTTGGAGGTGGATGGAGCAACACTGTGAAGGACATAACATATGGTTCAAGAGACTTGTTTCCATTAACAATACAGGGGATGAAGTAACATTTTCATTGACTTCTATGGTTTTCATTGGCTTCATTGACTTCTATGGTGTCCTGAGTAAGCAGGACACTCGAGATGGGTTTCTGTTATATGCTTTAAAAAAAAGAAAAAAGTTTCATCCGAGTTCTTGTTGGGCTGGCTTTATGAACCAGGGTCGGATTGCTAAGCAGAGCTTGTTGCGTGAACCCTGGCCCCACCACCCGATCCATTAATTCAAGTTAAACGGCAGAATTTTGACCGAAAGTTTAACGTGCCGTTAATGCACCGACACAGCCGCCCGGTATAAACAATGTTATAATGTAGCTTTTATACCCCAGTGAGAATGGTATGGATTCACTCATCAGTGAATTTGCAAACATACTGATGTATCAGTTAACACCAATGCAGGGAGCTATGTGATCAACATGGTCTGTGCCATAAAGCCCAAATAACTAAGTAACAATGCAGGGAATCTGCTGCATAACAGTTTGACCATAAATTAGCCATCATATATGGCATCATACTTCCCATGCTATTTACAATAGTGAGCTATATTTTGTGTACAAACATCAGGACATTAGAAATGTTAATTAACGTTGCACACATCAGTTCCTAACAAGTGTCAGCAATACATTTCCTTCATGTGCTTTAAACATGATTCAAGAAAGCACTGTCATCGATTTTAAACTTGCAAAAGAGTGGGCCGCCTGGCATTTTGAGTGCTATTTGAGTGAATTTGCTGTCTTGTTAGTGAACTGACCACTTATTGAGATATATGTACTTTAACTTTGCCTGCTTCCATCATGAAAATTTGTCATTTTCCAATACATCAGAAATCATCAGAATAACTTCTTGTCTACAAACCGGTGTATGCATTTCTATGAATTTCTCATATTTATTAACACAAATGATGTAGATCTGATCTGTAAATTTATAACTCAGAAAATGTTATCAGCACAGGATTCCATTCCTGAAAATATTGTACTTTCAAGATGTTATTGTTCTTTGTGAACCAATAAGTGCAATGCTCTCATGCAGCATGCAGATGGAGGTTCATCATGTACACCAGGTAGCACAAAAGAGATATTATTGCAGTCTAAGGTAACCACAAGACATGTTTTACACCCATTTTTACCTCCACGAATCATTCAAAGGAGCTAGGTTTTGTCTAATTGCGTTAGGCTAGGCTTTTGTTGTAAGTTAGTAAATGAAAAAAAAATCTTCAAAAACGGTTCAAGCTAGATTAGGTTACGTTAGACTTTTTTAAGTTCAAAATGTTTGAGAAAAAGAAATTGGGGGGGAGAATTTGGCATAAAAATAATCATTTCTTGCATGGAAGTCTAGGCTAGGTTAGGTTAGGTTATGTTACATTTTTTTTATCTGAACATTATTTTTCATCCTATATTACTCAAATCCGAGCCCCCATTTCCACGTTATTTTTCCTCACAAATGAAAAGTGTGCATCTGCAGAGGAAATGAGCGGTTACATCATGTTCAGCACATTAACAAACACTGCATTAAAAAATAAATTAGAAGAAGCCAGAGAGTACCATGAGCTGAAATATTACCCAAAAAGCCAGGTATTATCACAGTTTATGGTAACCACAAGACAAGTTTTACACACATTTTACCTCCATGAAGCATACAAAGGGGTGAGGTTTGTCAGGTTAGGTTAGGCTTTTGTTGTAAGTTATAAAAAAAAATCATTTGTTGGTAAATAATTTTTGTTAATGATTTTTCTACAAAAAATAATAAACGGTTCAGGCTAGCTTAGGTTAGGTTTTTAAGTTGAAAATATTTGAGAAAATGCCTCGAAAATTTTAATTAAAAACAATTAATTTCTTGTATGGGAAGTTGAACTATGTTAGGTAAGGTTATCATACATCTTGAACATTATTTGTATGCTATATTTCCTTACTCCACACCCCTTTTTTGATGTTATTTTTTACTCCCAATTGAAAGGCATGCTTTTGCAGAGGAAAGGACATTAAATGTGTGCTTTTATGTATTTTATTAATATTTTTATATTTAAATTTCCAATGCAATGTTTATGAATGTCACTAAGCTGATGGCACTACTCAGTTTCTGTGCAAATGCTTACTTTCCAGGTTGTGAGCAAAATAACATTAAAAATGGGCATTGAGTTAGGTAACATAGCAATTAAAAGAAATACATTAAAAATTCAACATAACCTAATGTAACCTAAGCTGACCTTGGAGAAAACAACTATAAAAACAAGATTGGAAAAATATCTAGCAATTTATTTTATTGAAATTTTACAAATGAAAAAACCTAACCCAACCTAATCTAACCAGAATTATTGTGCTTTAAGGTGGTAACAAGGCAAGTTATTACACATTTGCCTCCATAAAGCAAACAAATGGGCTATGTTTGGTGATGTTAGATTAGTTTAAGTGTTTTAAGTTCGACATTTTTGCAAAAATTGTTCCAAAATTTGAAAGAAATAGATCTTTTTTCTTTAAAAGCAGCTTATGTTAGGTTAGGTTAAATTGGGTTAGGTTAGGTTAGGTTAGGTTAGATTCGGTTAGGTCAGGTCAGGTCAGGTTAGGTTAGGCTTGGTTAGGTTAGGTTAGGTTAGGTTAGGTTGGGTTACATTTTTTTATTGTAAAAAAAATACATTGCTTGAAATTTTTACAACTTGATGTTTTGGTTTTGTTTTTCTCCAAGGGAGGTTAAGCTAGGTTAGGTTAGGTTATGTTGCATTTATTTTATTTTAAAAAATACTTTACCCTATGTCACCTAATTCAAAGCTTATTGTTGATGTTATTTTGCTTACAACCTGAAATGTAGGCATTTGTATAGAAAATGAGTGGTCCCATCATCTGAGTCACATTCATAAACATTGCATTGAAATGATACATTCCACGAATTCATAAAAACACCTTAAAACACAAATTTACCAAAATCGTGTTTATCACATTCCTAAACATTGCATGGGAAAAAATTAATCAGAAATTACCTTAAGCTGTAAATTTACCAAAAGGTGTGCCAACCCCTGGACGGAAATGCAACACTAGGTGCCCCAATCCTGGGCAGAAAGGGCACTAAGAGCAGTGGAATGAAAATTTTAATAAAAGTAAACTAAAAACAGCTCTTCTTGAAGACAAACGTGGTAGTTATGTGATATTAACATGGAAACCCTGAGCACAAATCAGAAAAAAGCATGGACTGGACTTTTTCAAGCTTACCTGCCAACTTCTTCAACTACTGTTCCTTTGGGAATTAAATATGAGCAAGCTATTTATTCACTATCTAAAATCACACCAATCCGCAGATACATCAGAAGGTGAGATACATCAGAATGTGCGAAGTACAAAAAACGAATCAGTACGACGTCACATGAGATTGGCCTCCGGATTAAACACTGCGCGCAATTGCACCACAGATGTCTTACCTCCGTCACATTTGTCACTGTAACCTCAAATTTAGACTTCAGGCGCTGGAATTTCTGTAACTGGAATTTTTATTTGCATGTTACGATTTTGGATGTTCTGAGGAACGCCCATCACGATGTGTGACATTTAATGCGCGCTAGTGTCTATGGATACAAATCGACGCCCCTGCTTTGGAGAAAAATAGAAACAAAAATTAAGCAATATATATTCTGAAAATTTTCTAAATTGAACAACCAAACCCAACTTACCCGAACCTAATGTCAGCTGCTTTTGAAGGAAAACTTCCAATTTTATTTTAATTTTGAAAATGATTGAACAAGTCCACTATCTAATCCAAATCTGTTTCTATTCAGTACAAAATGTGCTGGTTAACATCAATGTTTCTACTTAGCATGGTGTTTTTCATTTTTTCCCGTTAGCTTTCTTATCAGCATAAAATAGCATAGGTTATTGGGGGCCCAAATCAACATTGGGGGAAGATCAACATTGGTGGGGCCCCACAAAAGGATACAAATCGACGCCCCTGCCATCTAGACATTGGGGATGTCCCCATCCTAACCCCGCCTTCAGCGCCTAAAATATAACACAAACTATAACGTAAAATTCCATTTATGTAAACGTCCACATGCCTGCACCTTGATCGCAAACACCCGCTTTTATAGTCAGACATGTAACGTACTCGCTTCAAAAAGGTGGCGCAAATGACCTCTGTGGTCCGGTACGCCTGAAAAGTCACTCCCCCTTGCAGTTAAATTGAAACTTGCCTGATGCTACCGATTTCTGCAATATACGAATAAAAATATGTGACGTCATCAAGGTTTGAATGCGACTTCGGTGTACCTTTTAAAATAATGGTATTTTTGCGGCGTTTAATAATGGTGTTTTTGCGGCGTACGAGACATTTGGCTTGTCAAGGCTATTTCTCTTGTACAGCATTGGTCGTGGATGACTAAGGTTTGCTTAAAAGTCATGTGAGCCAAAGCTTTCTTTTTATTCTTTAGGAATACCAATTATATTGCAGTGGCCATGCAGCTTCTTGCTGAGTTTTCTCTGTCATGGCATCATAAGCTGGCAGATTTGCCCACACATGGCTCTCGTTTTCCCCATATCAATATTGAATGCATGCATTGTTATTGGGCATTTAGGTAGGTACCGAGGTAAATATCAAGCTGATGGTGTGATAGGTGGGCTGCTGAAGATAATTATAGTTTGCATATCCACAATCTCAAGGATGATTGTCTGCTGTTCACTGGACAATGCAAGTTTGACAATGACTGGAAATTAAGAATGAATTTTTTCCTGTTTAAGCTCACATGTGTGTGGTTTTGCCATTGGTGGTGTGTACAAACATCAGTATGACAATCCAATTGTTGTTTTGTGGCTTAACATTAAAAAAAAGACAATCTGGTTTAAAATGCATCATCAGCGAATCTTAACATTTTATGGCGTAAGTTTTCCTTGCACAGTGGAGGAAATCTAGCTATTTTGTTTTTTTGCACATAATTTTGAATTGTGTAGCAAAAGTTGGATACTCAGTCCACTATCTAATCCAAATCTGTTCTTTTTCAGTACAAAATGTGCTGGTTAACATCAACTAAGTTTTCTATGTACCTAACACAGTGTTTTTCTTCTTGTTTTCCTTTAGCTTTTTAGCAGCATAAAAATAGCATGGGTTATTGGGGGCCCAAATCAACATTGGGGGGCCAAGATCAGCATTGGGGGCCATGGCCCCCGCAAAAGGATACAAATCGACGCCCCTGGTTCGAGGATGGGGAACATGATTTCATATTGGTTTTTGTTTGTTCTTGGCATGGTGCATCGTTTACTCAAAACGCAATAGCACTAATCATTTTCGCTGAAAACTGGGCCATCATTCATCCCATGGGCGTATGTTTCGGAAAATTATTGAGGGACCAGTGGAGTACCTATATTTGCGTCAAGCAGGAGGGGGCAAACGGATTTGCAGGGAGAGGGGGGGGGAGCACCTACGACCATTAAAAAGTCCTTGGATTTCGACCGCTATTTTGTCAAAGGGTACATTTCGAAATAATATAATTAGTCATCAACTAAATTGTCCTGTGGAGGGGCCTAATCTACCACTATGGTTTCTGATTGGTCGGATTTCAACCCTAACTCCACCACTCAGTTCTAAGGTTTTCTTTTGGTATCCCTTGATAAGTTACCTCACACTGCTGAAATTACACGTACACCACAAACCCGGATCGGTATCCCAAAAAATCAAGCTGGAGCCCTCCAAAAAAGGAGAGATTCCAACAAATAAATGTCCGGGTCAGGAAAATGGCTCTGTTGCACCGAATATTTTTTTCCAGATGCCTTCTAAAATTGCGTATGATACCGAAAAGGATCTCGAAAAATCGAGGTGGGATACAAAAACATGGCGTCAGAGGTTCGAAAAATCAGGCCGGGATCCGGGCTTTAAAAAAAAAACAGAAAAGATCCACACAAATCGCGTTGAGCCCAGAAAGCTGGCATTGGGTCTCCGGAACCACGCGCCTGGGCGCGATAAGTCGCGCTGGGACCCAGACAAAATCGCACCGAAGCCCCAAAATCATACTGGGGCCCCACAAATGTGCGTCAGAAGCCCCAAATATACACAGCGGGACCCTAAGAGTACAACGGTGCCAGAAAGTACAACTAGCCCTCCAAAGCGCACAGAGTCTGCCAAAAAGCGATAAGGCCTTAAAACATGCGTTGCAGCCCTAAATAAACATACCGGGAGCTCTAAGAAAAATACATTGCAAGCTCGCAAGGCGCACAGGGGCCATGAGAACGCACAAGGGCCTGGAAAAAAGGCTGGGGCCACAAAAGGCAACATGGTTCCAAAACGTACAAAACGACCGGGAGCTAAATAAACACATCGGGATCTTCGAAAACGCCCCGACACGTAAAAAATACTCGGTGCACAAAAAAAAACAACAAAACCCTAAACGAGCAGGGTTTAGAAGATGTATTAGGCCCATAACTTCAAAGTAAAATGTATTACCCACCACTTTAAAATACAATTTTTTTTTATAATTTCAGGCATTCCAGTTCATAGCACCCGGTCGCCACGACGGCAACGTCAGTGCACGTGCACACCCATTTTTCGTATTCGGTGCATTCGCCAAAGGTGGGCGCGCCGCTGAATTTTGGTACTTGCGCCCGCGCCCCTGCGCCGGCGGCGATGCCCACCTGCGCCCGCGCCGCTGCGCCGCTATTTTTGGCCCCTGCAGTTACGCCCCGCGCCGCTGCGCCGCTGCGCCGCGCGCCGCTATTAATTAAGTATGGCTATACAAAAACTATGTGCAGTGCCAAAGTTTCTACCTATTTAGCCCCCCAAAAAAACAGTTTTAGGCTATAAAAAAGTCATTTTTATTGAAAATAACTTATAATTGGCATCACTGTTACCTATATTCACATTAAAGATTAAACTATGGCCCGTGAGCTATATTGCTCGGCCGGCGGTAAATTTAGCCAGATTGGCCCCGCCCACTGAGTCTGAGTTTCCTCTTCCTCCTCAGGATCCTCCAAAGGCACGTCATCTGCCGCAAAGTGTAATCTGCCGCATGGTTAGTATAATTACTTATAATACTACACGTAACAGGTACTCAGGTACATATGTGTTTTCCGCGTCGGATTCTTAGGTCGTCTTTTATCGCTCGCTAAAGCTGGGCAGCGGCGCGGACAGCGGCGCGGACAGCGGCGCGGATTTTTTACTTGCGCCGCGCGCCGTTGCGCCGTTTTTTTTAGAATTCGCGCCGGCGCCGCTGCGCCGCCGGTTTTCAAGGTGCAACGCCGGCGCAGCGGCGCAGCGGCGCAATTTGCGTGCGCCGTGCCCACGTTTGGCATTCGCCACACTTCGTGCGATGCTATGGTTTCTGCTAGGCCTTCTGCGTTTTGCTAATTGCTGCCACATGATAGACTTGCGCCATATTTGGCGTGATGGAATAATTCGCATGGGCGTTCGCTTCGAAAAGTCGATTGATTAAATTCGATCATTAGTTTCCTACTTCCCACATTTTCTGGTAGTTATGAAATGCGGTTTCCGCTGAGCTTTGATGCACTTCATATCTTTGCTGCTATCCTCCCAGATTGGATACCGAACCTAGGCCAAGCCTCAGCGTTCTTTTTTGGACCCGTTGCGTCTTTCTTGGTCTATGATTGTGTATTATGGCTCCAATCCATTTTTGTTAGGGGCCTAAAGCATTTTCGAACCCCCTGCTCGTTTTAGGGTTTGTTGAATTTTGTGCACAGAGGATTTGTTTTGACGTGCCAGGGCGTTTTCGAAGATCCCGATGTGTTTATTTAGCGCCGGTCTTTTTGTTTGTTTTGGAACCATGTTGCCTTTTGCGGCCCCAGCCACCTTTTCAGGCTATTGTGCGTTATCATGACCCCTGTGTGCCTTGAGAGCTTCCGGTGTATTTTTTAGACCTGGTATGTATATTTATGGCTGCAACGCATGTGTTAAGGCCCTGTCGTTTTTGTGAGACTGTGGGCTTTGGAGTGTCAGTTGTATTTTCGGCCCCCGTTGTGCTCTTAGGGTCCCGATGTGTTTATTTTGGGCTTCTGACGCACACTTGTGGGGCCCAAGTACAATTTTGGGGCTTCGGTACGATGTTTCTAGGTCCCAGAGTGGCTTATCGCACCCAGGCGCGTGGTTCCGGAGACCCAACCCCAGTTTTCTGGGCTCAATACGATTTGTGAAACTTTTCTGATTTTTTTTAAAAGTCCGAATCCCGGCCTGATTTCTCGAGCCCTTGGCGCCATGTTTTGGTATCCCACCTCGATTGTTCGAGATCCGGTTTGTTCTTCGGTGCCGTACGCAATTTGTGAAGGCATCTGATAATATGTTCGGTGCTCCAGAGCCATTTTTTTTACCTGGGCATTTAGTTGTTGGAATCCATCCTTATTTTGGAGGGCTCCAGCTTGATTTGTGTTTGTGTTTGTGGTCACACTGTGCTTACGTGTGGCCCTAGACAGCAATTTTTTTAGAGCCTGGACGGGACTACCGATGGAAATTGTGGGTCCCAAGCGCAATATTTGGGGGGGGGGGTGGCCCGGTTCGAGTTTGTGCGATGCGTTGTATTTAGCTGTGGCCCGAACGCGATTTTGGCGGTTCCTGTCGCAATTTGTCGGGCCTCGGAGCGAGTTTTACGGGGCTCACTGTATTTATTTGGAGACCCATACGCGAATTCTGGTGGACCGACGCGAATTTTGGTGGCCCCAGCGCGATTTTTGAGGCCCCGACACGATTCTTGGGAGCTTATCCCTCTCAGGATGGAGGGGGCATTTGCCCCTTTGATATAGCACTGCAGCCACTGAAGGATTTTTTTTTGTCCCAGAGTGACATTCCGGTTAAAATTGATTTTGGGGGCAGCTGCAACTTTTGGGGCCCCGGCGCGACCTTCTGGGCCTCCAGTGTGATTTTCAAAGGCTGCGACGCGACTTTTTTGGGTCCAATGTGATCTTTTGGGCCCCGACGTCATTTTCTTGGATCCCTAGCGCGAGCTATAGCGGCCTCGACACTTTTTGGGGGTCCAATGCGTTTTGGAGGCTTTTGGCGTCATTGTTGGGCCCCCAGAGTGATTATCCATGTCCGGATTGTTCTTCATTGCTCCGGCTTCATTTGTTTTGGTCCCAATGAGACTGTTGGGGCACGGTACGACCTGTCGTGACCCTGGCATGATTTTCGTGGTCCGGGCGTGAATTTTTGGTACCCCAGGCTCAGCGTAATTTGCGGGGGCCCCGGCTGGATCTTTTGGGGCCAATATCGTTATTTTTAAATATCCAGACTCGACTCTTACTATTTCTTAGGGGTTGGTTGGTTGGTTATTTGGGCTTACGGGCGCATCGACTGCGTTGGTCATACAGCGCCCACTATTTCTTACGGGGTTCTTCTTGCAAATTATAGGCCTCCTGTCGCGTCGTCTCATTTCCTAGAGCCTTTTTACCGGTTTTCGATGTCTCCTTGTGTGTCCTACCCTCCTCCATATTCAATGGTCCTCCTCTCCCGTCTTGGAGGGCCTCCTCTTGCATTCTGGGGCCCCTTTAACATGGCATGGGGCTTCCTCTCATCTTCGAGGGGCATTCTCTGCCAAATTAGGGGCCTCTTGCCACGCCTCGTGTGCCTCCTCCTTTATCCTGGCAAAGCCTTACCCGTCTTGAGGGATCCTCAATTTTGGAAACCTCACCTCCTTCCATATCTGCTATCACTCCCATCTTAAGGGCCTCCTCTCATTTCCTGGGAACTCTTTCCGGTCTTCGGGGCCTCATTTGGTCCTGGAGACCTACTCCTTCTCGAGTCCGGCAGGTGCCTCATTTCTCTTCTAGAGGCCTTCTTTTTCAAATTAGGGGCCTCCTCTCACGTCTTGGGGGCCTCCTGCTCTGCGTTCTCCTGCTCTGCGCCCTGGATTCGATCTTTACCCATCTTAGGGGTGGTCTCTTATCTCCTGGTGGACTCCTCTTCTCTCCCAGGCGCCTCCTCTGCCAAATTACTGGCAACCTTTCCTATCTTAGTGGCCTTGTTATTTCCCGGGGACCTTCTTAGCCGTCTTCGAGCCTTCTTTTCCGCTTGGGAGCCATCTCTGTTATCCAATGGCCTTTCTCTCCTATTTTAGGGGCCTCCTCGTTCATCATGGGGTCTCATTTCCAATCTTGTGTCGTTCTCTTCCGAATTAGGTGCCTCCTGCCACGTCTCTGGATCATCCTTTTCTATATCGGTGGAACCTCACCCGTTTGGGGCCTGCTTTTGCGTCTCCAAAACCTCATCTCATATCCAATGGCTTCCTTTTCCGTCTTAGGGCCTCCTCTCATATTCTGGGGCCTCCTTTCCGGTGTTGGAGCCTCTTTTACAAATCCTGTTTCCCTCCGTGCCATTTTTGACACTCTCTTGATTTCTGGGGACTCCTACCCTCTCCTAGGTGACTCCTTTTTCAAATTAGGGGCCTCCTCTCACGTCATGGGGGACTCCTTACCTGTGTCTGGAGCCTCATTATCCTCTTAGCAGGGTGCTTTTGCGTCCTAGTCCTAGATCTTCTCTTCCAGGTTCCTCCTCTTCCAAAATATGGGCCTCATCTGGCTGGTCTCGGTGGCTTTCTCTCATTCCTGCGGAGACCTTCTTACCCGTCTTGGGGCCCCTATTGCGTCCGGAGAAGTCTCCCCTATCAGGTCTTAATTTTACATTGCAGGGGCATCCTCTTCCGTCTTGGGGGCCTCGTTTTCCAACTTAAGAATATCCTGCCACCCATCGGGAGCCTTTTCGTCTAACCTGGGTGGTTTCTTGCCCGTCTCGGTGGCATCCTTTCCGTCCTGAGGGCCTCCTTTTCGTGCTGGGGTCTCCTTTTCGTCCTGAGGCCTCCTTTTCGTCCTGGGGGCTACCTTCCTCTCTCTGTTCTACGTCTTAGGGGCCTCCTTTTCGTCCTTGGGTGCATTCTTTTCGTTCTAGGGGCCTCCTTTTCGTCCTGGGGCCTCCTTTTAGTCCTGGGGGCCTCCTCCCAATCTCTGTTCTACGTCTTGGGGCTTCCTTTGCGTTCTGGGGCAATCTTTTCGTACTGAGGGCCACCTCACAATCTCTGTTCTACGTCTTAGGGGCCTGCTTTTCGTCCTGGTGGCCTCCTTTTCGTCCTGGGGGCATCCTTTTCGTCCTGGAGACCTCATCCCAATCTCTGTTCTACGTCTTGGGGGCTTCCTTTGCGTTCTGGGGCATCCTTTTCGTCATGAGGGCCTCCTTTTCGTCCTGGGGGCCACCTCACAATCTCTGTTCTACGTCTTAGGGGCCTCCGTTTCGTCCTGGGGGGCCTCCTTTTCGTCCTGGGGGCCTCCGTTTCGTCCTGGGGTTGGTTGGTTGATTGTTGGAGTGCAGGGGCGCATGGACTGCGTATTTCGTCCTGGGGGCCTCCTTTTCGTCCTGGGGGCCTCCTCCCAATCTCTGTTCTACGTCTTGGTGCCTTCCTTTTCGTCCTGGGGCCTCCTTTTCGTCCCGGGGGGCCTCCTTTTCGTCCTGGGGGCCTCCTCCCAATCTCTGTTCTACGTCTTGGGGCATCCTTTTCGTCCTTGGGTGCATCCTTTTCGTCCCGGGGGCCTCCTTTTCATCCTGGGGGCCTCCTCCCAATATCTGTTCTACGTCTTGGGGCATCCTTTTCGTCCTTGGTGCATCCTTTTCGTCCTGGGGTCTCCTTTTCGTCCTGGGGGCCTCCTCCCAATCTCTGTTCTACGTCTTGGGGCCTCCTTTTCGTCCTTGGGTGCATCCTTTTCGTCATGGGGTCTCCTTTTCGTCCTGGGGCCTCCTTTTCGTCCTGGGGGCCTCCTCCCAATCTCTGTTCTACGTCTCGGGGCCTCCTTTTCGTCCTGGTGTCCTCCTTTTCGTCCTGGGGGCCTCCTTTTCGTCCTGGGGGCCTCCTTTTCGTCCCGGGGGCCTCCTCCCAATCTCTGTTCTACGTCTTGGGGCCTCCTTTTCGTCCTGGGGGCCTCCTTTTCGTCATGGGGGCTTCCTTTTCGTCATGGGGCCTTCTTTTCGTCCCGGGGGGCCTCCTCCCAATCTCTGTTCTACGTCTCTTATAGAGACCTGATTATATTTCCTGGTGGCCTCGTCAGTCTTGAGGCCTCATTGACAGCATGATATTCTGTCCCGTCGGCCTCCTTGCTCACTTTTTTTGCTGTGCATTTGCGGATATGGGCCTCCTCAAATTTTAGGTGGGGCGGCGCCCCCCCCCCCTCAGTTTCACGGCAGGGGGGGGGCGACTGCCCCCCCCTGCCCCCCCGGTGGCGACGCCCTTGCACATAACCTATCTAGCGTGGAATCCCAATGCCATGGAAACACCACTGCAGATATTGGCTTTCTGGAGTCATAATGGCATGTCCAAAGATGATCCGGTGTCTGGCGTTTCCTCACGAAGTGCCTTCGCTGTTCCTTCGAGGGTACGGGTAATTTGCAGACAGCCAGCGGGGGCGGATCGGGTACAATCATGGCAAGACCGGAACGGTGTGCGTGGAGAATAAAAACAGCCTGAAGTCAGGACGCAGGAGGAACGTTGTGAAGTTTTTGGGGAGGAGTGGGGTGGGGTGGGGAGGGCAATATGATAAGAATACATTGAGGGGGCTGCCTCAAGGGGTACCATGATATCATCCGAGGTTAGTGTGAGACTCGGGCCAACATTTGAAGGCCAGGGTCCCTCGAAAGGGACAGACGACTTCATCCATGGCCGTCAGAGCTGCATTATACAATGCCTAGGAAGATAAAATGCATTTATTGGAATGCTTTTTTTTCATGTTAAGTTGAGTTTTGATAACTCGCTCTCAAAGTCTTATAGTTTAGTTTTTCTTATCACGACAATTTGCCTCCATTGTGCATCTTTCACCGCATTGGTGCCAATCGCTTTTGGACAGATTGACCTCATCTGGGTGATGTTACCTAGCAGCGGCAACATTCCCGATTCCGAGGATGAACATAGACTACATCTGAGGTAGTTTCTGCACAGTCAACGCTGCATATTTAAGAACGAAATTGACAACAAGAGGCAGGGTGCAGCACCCCAGCTTCCAGCACCGAAACACCCCACCACTGCCTTTTCAATTCCAGCCCCTGACGTTTAGCATTCTCCCAGCATATGACCTAGGCATCGGAGCCTGGCCAGAGAGCATTTGTGGTGTGCCACCCCTCCCCCACGTGACATTTCGTACCCGTACCTCGCTGATGTTATGCCAAATTGTGTTAATAAGCAACTTGGATGACAAAACGAAGAAGATTCATAAGTTCTGCCACGGGCCGGGAAATATTCACAGGACAGACTTTTTTCAAGCACGTAGTCGCGAACGATTCGAGTGCCACAGCTATTGAAAAGCTGAGGTCCTACTAAATGCTTACTGGCCAAAAGAATCGATTGTTTTCGTGCACACTGCAACATTGAGTCATGATGACGAGTCTCCAGAAATGTGCGCTTCAACATCGTACGAGTATTGATTACGGGTTGAATATAAGCGTTTGTGGGATCAGCGAGCGAGCGGTCAGGTCGCGTTCATGCTGTTCAAGCACTGCAATTCATCATAGCCAATGATACTTGCTCGTACTGTGTTATGGATATTTTGTGTTGCTTGCATATTTCGTAGCCTGAATAAACGCATGTGTAGCGAATGCAATCATTCCTATTGTTGCCATTCCATTCCATCATTCCATGAATCGTGGCCAGAACATGGCAAACGTGCAGTATTTTCTACCCGTTCATCGCAATATTATATCAATGTACAGTTTGCAGAACAATTCGTACTCAAGAATGAACTCATGCAAGAAATTAGGTAGACATGCTTTTTCATTTGGAATGGACAATAGCCATGATAACCACCGCCATTGTGCCAACTTCACCTCACATCATTCGACCTGAGAACTTCATCCGGTGTTTTCAACGGCAGCAGTTCTTACATAGAAAACACCGAATGTCATCATCACCCATGGGAAGTATCCTGACAATGCTGTTCTTGCATTTCCTGATATCGTGTAGGTTCTCAATAAGCCATGTCCACGTATGTCGTAGAATCGACTCACTTGGGACACTTTAACCTGCGCCATCTCGGGTGTATTTTTACCCCCCCCCCCTAAAGTATTCTGCGGATAGTGTGAGGAAAAAAAACGGAGCATGGCAGCACGCCGAAATTTGGCATACATCTTCCCACATGAATTTAGCATGTTGTGTGAAAATTATGACGTCAAATTATCCACGGTTACCGAGTTAATCAATGTCAAGTCAGGTCACCTGCAAAAATGTTTAACCAGCCGTCACGCGTTACCGGGTAAAGATATTTTAATGAAACTTTCCGCGTTTACTTTTATTTTGAGATGCAACAAAACGCACTAGAGGATTTTTATGTTTGCGTTTTTCATGATTTATTTGCCTATTATTGCTATAATATAAAATTATGGCTAAGGCAGGCAATTTGTATGAGGCTAAGTTTACTTAAGACAATGTTTCTCGGCGTGTTCTATCCATGGAAAATAGAAAAAAAAAAACCGAACGCTCAAGATTTAGTTTAAAAAAAAATTAAGTTCTGTTTTTGGATGGGCAAACATCTTGGGGTCATGGTCAACTTCGCCTTCCTTTTCTGATTCCAAATAAGCTATGTTTTTGAAATCTTCTCCAAAATGAACTCCCCAGAGCCAAAAACATGACGTCAATTGTGACCACAAAACCCCGTAGTGATATCACTTTTTGACGGGATACAATTTTGGGGTATGATTTCTGGCCTACTCGTCGAGCGCTTTCCGGTCACACCTCTTTGGTTTTCGTGCGACGCTTAGTTTGGAGATTAGAGTGGGGTATATAATGACCCCCTCCCGAGAAGGGATGTGAGGACTGAGTGGCGTGGAGGCTTAACCCCGACTCAGCCATAATGAGCCTCATCCGTGTGGATGCCACAGGTTGGCATGCACTGACTCAATCCAGCACTTCGCTAATGGTGCGGCAGCTGCGCCAACTGCAGTGTCACCGAACACGTCACGAGCCAAGCAGCTGTTCGCCGCCACCGAGTCCGACGCCAAGTCCGTGCTAGTGCCTACACCGTGGACCAGTTCCGTCGCGTGTTCACTGTTCAGTACACTTTGTCGGTGTCGGGCGTTCAGGGGCGTTCCATGCTGTCGATGTCTTGTAGTGAACTTTAATTCGCGAATGTATTAGCTTTGAAATAATCGCTCGGTTTACACAGATGCTGCGTGCAGTATTCAATTGATGTTTTCAGCCAACCCTCAGTTCTTTTCGTGAATCTTCAGCGGTATTCTGTTGTTTCTCGGGATGAAGGTGTTGATGCAGCTCATTGATACTTGTTACCCCATTATGCTACTGATTTTCAGTAACGCTTTATAGCTTGCATGACACATAAGATGGCCAGAAACGGGACGAACGTTCATGTTGGAGTTGACCGGGCTGGAATTATCCATTCGCCATGTATTGATTCACCACTTACCACCTCTCCGGAGAAGTAGTCTTGCTACCTAATACTACATGTGACTGACATGGTAGAATGACACGTTTTGTTTTTAGTTGTCGTACTGTGGCTTGCTGTCCACCAAATGCTAGATGGTGATACTGTTTTCATGATTTCCAAATAAATAGGCCGAGCAGCCCACGCTTGGATACCCGTGAATGATGAATTTTCCATATTCCCGCACAACTTTTTTTTCATGTAACCCCAGGTCACGAAACTTTGACATCACAAGTACCTAAAGATTGATTCGTCGGTCTAAAGACCATGAGCATCCAACTAGAGCACCGGGGTCTTAGCATTCATGCAATATTTTACGGTGACTACATCATGTCACCATCGTGTAATCAAGCAGAACCTTTTACCCTGAGACGATATCAGGTGGAAAGTTCGAACTCTAAATTGGAATTTTTCCACATTTTGATATGCAATTCCCCATTCCAAAAGAACGAATATGGGTTCACACACACACACCATACCACATGAATGGAGAATACATCGCCAAATTTTCAAATTATCAACAGCGAATGTGCTAAATTACACTATGATGCCACGTAAGTTGCTTAGCTGGAATAGCAAAGGTGGTTATGCTTTATGCATCAAATCATCATTTTACTTACACTTCACTTCTTTACTCATGCGAAAATGTGGAAGCTCTCACTTCAATATGTAATCAACTTAATTATATATATATATATATATATATATATATATATATATATATATATATATATATATATATATATGTGTGTGTGTGTGTGTGTGTACTTGTGTTTGTGTGCAGGTAATATCTTTCATATCAACTCAATTCTGGTTGGATAATTGGTCGAACCTTACTACCCTCAGCTACTGAATGGCGTGTCCTTGATGTGACCGCAGTACTCGTCGCTCCCGGCGATTCACAGTGCGTTGCCGCTTGGCTGTGCTCGACACATCCAATTAATTGCAAGCTGAGCTCTGTGATGAGGCTGCATTCAGTGTGATGGATACAAGGAACCACGCATTTTTGCTTCAACTGACGTTGAGTTGCTCTATGCAGCACAAAGGCCGCGCGAAAGTTAGCTGCGCCATCGAGGTGCGACGGGCCATCACGCCGCGCTGCCAATGTCGAGCAGCATATCACACCACACATCCGACCATGTGTCAACTGATCACAAACGTGAATGGAGGCTTTGCCAATGTCGAGCAGCATATCACACCACACATCCGACCATGTGTCATCTGATTACAACCGTGGATGGGAGGCTTTGCCAATGTCGAGCAGCATATCACACCACACATCCGACCATGTGTCATCTGATCACAAACGTGGATGGGAGGCTTTGCCAATGTCGAGCAGCATATCACACCACACATCCGACCATGTGTCATCTGATCACAAACGTGGATGGGAGGCTTTGCCAATGTCGAGCAGCATATCACACCACACATCCGACCATGTGTCATCTGATCACAAACGTGGATGGGAGGCTTTGCCAATGTCGAGCAGCATATCACACCACACATCCGACCATGTGTCACTGATCACAAACGTGGATGGGAGGCTTTGCCAATGTCGAGCAGCATATCACACCACACATCCGACCATGTGTCATCTGATCACAAACGTGGATGGGAGACTTTGCCATGGAGGGAAAAGCTGGGTTTGCCGGGAATTCGGCTTGCTTGCCCTTGGAACTAGCCGTATTAGAATGTGTTGTTTATTTTTGTTAATCAAGGGTCATCAACTTTTTCGCAGCATCGAAAAAGTCAAAAAAATATAAAGTCTAAAAATACAAGGTCTAAAAAATAGTCCTGATTAAAGCTCTCGCTAAGCTTACTGAAGCCACTCTCGATATTACGGAATCTTGCAATGCATTTTATCTGGAGTAAACTCGCTTTGTTGTAATTTACGACATCATTTGAAATCTCGTCATTCAACGACCATATCAGGAATGGAGTAACAGTTCAACGGTATTTCTGTCAGGCCGCATGCGTCATGACTGCGCACTCCTATGCATATAATGTTTTTAACATCGGAGATTTAACTTTTTGGCACGGTGTGACATACAAGGATGGTCTCTGGAAAACGTGCATCGTGCAGATTAGGAAATGCTGTTCACTCACCGACCGCACTTCTACCGCTCGGCAATGTCCAAGCCAACCATCAGTGTGGCGCCACATCAAACGTTCATTCCACCAATCGGAAGGGTCGAGCAGTTCCGCATGAGGCCAGTCGTCTCCACCATGTTATAGTGGCAGTAGAGCAGAATCCATGTCAGTCGTCTCCACCATGTTATAGTGGCAGTAGAGCAGAATCTTGAAAATGCGATTTACATGGCTAATGTCCATGGTTATCCTACCATAATGAGACCTGGTCCATTACCTTGCAATTCTAGAAACCGAGCGTCATCATGTCAATTTGCGGGCCCAGACATACCTCAAGCAACTTCAGAAAATTGCAGCCGTATTTCAAAGACAATTCGGAGATCTTCACGGGCACAGCCAGGATTTTTCAGGGACGGAGTCCAACCCAAAGAACAGGCATTCTATACAGACAGCTATCGTAGCGCGAAGCTCGCCAAAAAGTTATGGTTTGGCGTGGTGTAAATACCAAAAGTTCTTGCTTGATATAGTGCATTTTGTTTCGGGGGGGGGGAGAGGAGGGAGTCGGAGCCCCGCCCATGGCTGCGCCTCTGAGTGCCTTTGCTAGATGTCAGAGGGCGGTCCATGTTCTACCCAAGATGTATCGGCTTGGTGACGCCATAACGTCAACAAGCCATTCGTTGTGGGGGCTCGGTCTCGTTGGTCCGGTCGGCGGGCGCGCGCGCTCAAAAGATGACCTCGTCGGAATCGGCGTGCGACTATTTTTGTCGGCGGTAGGGGGGGGCGGCTCGGGCTGCGCCGCCACATGCCGGGGGCGGCGCACATGTTGCGCACCGTCTCGCCGCTCCCTCCGAGCGGCGGCGCCGGCAGCCGCCCAGAGCCGTGACCGCCAGTGTCGGTGGCGGTGGCGGTGGCGGTGGTGGTGGCGGCGGCGAGGCGGGTCGGACGCGGCTGTGCCAGTGCACGCGGAACGGCGGCGACGATGGTGACCTGCGCGCGGCGCGTGTGGCTGTGGCTGTTGCTGTGGCTGTGGCTGGGGCTGGGGCTGCCGCTGGGGCTGGGTGGTGTTGAGTCGCAGCGCATCTTCCGGGAGGACAGGCTAGGTAGGTGGCCGCCGGCGCCGATGGTGCTCGCCGGTACGTGTGCATGAGGTGCACACTACGTCGGGGTCACGTGCGTGGCGTGCGTGACGTATGAAGAATGTTGGGCTTGTATTGAGGCCGCAGCACACACAGACACACACAAACGCACAAACATATATACACGTGCGGCGCAAACGTACCTGTGTGTTTCTTGCATTGCTGCAAATTTGTGGAGTGTCGTGCCATTGTAATTATGTCGACAGAAGATGGCTATTCATTCGGCGATATTATGCAAGGCGCACAATCAGCACATCACTTGCAGTTGACAATTCGAGTGTCTTGCCCGAAGCTGAATGAACTTACGAGCTCATGTCGAGCCAAAAACTGAGTCACAGCCTCTGTCCACATTCCCTGACACATGCCTTTCAATGTGAGTCATCGTTGAGTCAACAATTATGTCCGTAATTCCTCGGGGAGCTGCAGATTAACGTGCGCTTTGTCTGTTTCAAAGACCAGTGACGGTGCATGTCTCAAAGTTTCCATGATGCAATCTGCTGTTATAATTAGAAGCACCACAGTACATGAATAGCGACCGCCCGACAAATGCGGAATGCAAATGTGCATAGCTATAAAGAAATGCTTAGTTCAATGCAAGGTGGAATAGATATTACCTGAGCCGCGTCAGCTTCGTTGCTTTCGTTTAATTTTGTCTTTCGGCCGCTCCGTAATTAGTGGCGGTCATCTGTCTGAAGCAGCGGACGTTCTGCAAGCAATCTAATCAAATGAAGTCTGAGGGAATGAAACCTCCAGGGACCGTACCATCCTCAGAGACAGATCGTAAGTCTGGGGGATGAGACCTTCAGGGACCATCCTCAGAGGCAGATCAGTGGTGGCTAAGACGTACCATCATCAAAGGCAGATCGGACGTTTGGGAAATGGGACCTTCAGGGACCATCCTCAGAGACATATCGGTGCTGGGCGAGCCGTACCACCCTCAGAGACAGATCGGAAGTCCGGGAGAGTAAGACCTCCAGGTACCGTACACCATCAGAGACAGATTGGTGCTGGCTCAGGGCCAGCGATGACTGGACACAAACTGAGCGGTTCGTGATACATGCAGGTGCGAAGGAACTCTCAGAGCTGGGAACGGGACGGATTGAAGGCCATTTTGAAGTATTTTCTTTCAGTGCAACGCTGATATTGAAACCTATCCAGGGCTGGGGAAGGTGGGCAGCTCCTGACGCCCTCCGCCGTTCTTATGCACCGGGTACTGGGCAGGGATTGCACACTGAACGTTTTCTAGGTATATTAAGGCAATCGTCAAAGTCAAGTCTTGCCATTGATGATGAAAGTGAGCTGCGAAAGATACATAAATCAGGATTGCATGCCACGTAGAGTGGAAGGCACAACTGACTAAAAGAAAACCAAACGATTTAGCGTTAATTGGTTTCTGATTGAATTTCACCGACGTATTGCGGATGCCGTATGCAAGTGACACTTCAAAGGACTTGGTGCAATGCTTCCTCCTAGGTCGCCATTTCTTTTGATCGCCAAGTCTTTGTTTTCTTTTCTTTTCGAAAACGCTCATGCGTCAACAATCCGGTCCTTGTCGTCTTGTCCATGTCGTCATCAATGCAACTTCGTCCGATATTCTGACTCAAAACATACACCACACCATAGTTCATTCTAATATTTGTGACTTGATACGTTCACTGGTGGTAGAAGATTACCCTATTAGAGCTGCCGCCCTCACTATGCCCGGATCCCTCACTATGTCCTCCCAGCCCCCACCTACCCCGAACAACACGGAGTCTTTTACTGAACCCGACCTCACTTAGAAGCCAAAGGGTGACTAATAGCTTAACTTTCTCTCACACGAAAATTCAGCTTCCGTTATCTGACTAGAAATTAGTTTGGCCTCGTACCTACACCAAAACCCCGAAATAGAACGCGGACCACGGTGAAAATTGCGACCACGAACAAGTATGACGTATTTCTTTGTTTTAATAGGATTGATATTTGGGAATTTCGACAGTACAAATGACAAGTTGTTTATCTGTGTCGCTTTTTGCACCTCCGTGGCCCTGGTGGAAAGAGTCGTCTGTCTGTCTCACTCATGGTGAGATATATAAATTCGTTGACCGCTGAAATCTCACTTCAGCTCGAACCACTTGCCTGTTCATGTCATGCACAGAGGTGACGGATGCAAGGTTGGAGCCATACCAAGTTGAGCTTATTGCGCCGCGGTATCACTTCTGTTCATTCCAGTAACTTAGGAGGCTCAAAGCACCCGAGCCGGCCGAAGGGACCTCGTCCGAGCACAAGGCCTCACCGTTGTGGTAGATGCTGATAGTAGCGTATCAGGACTCCGCGTCGTTCAAAGAGTGCGCCGAAGCTCCTTGCCGTCTAAATAACTCCTCGCAGCAACGCAAATGCGGTTAACTGAGATCTCGTTACCACTTATCTGAGCGAAAACTGCTCCAGATAAGGTCTCAATATTTGGTATTATTTAGTGAAGGTGAAATTCCAATCATTGTTATTCCCCCAACCCACAGTAGGTGGTTCTTAATCCGTCTTCTCGATCCAGCATAGTCTCATGCACCTGCTAACCATGGCATCGACCATATGCGCCTTGGGGCGCTCATCGAAAACACTCGGCTGCTAGTTTGGCTCCGAGCAGTTTGGAAGACGTTACAGCTCGGCGCCGTTCGGAAAGGCCGTCGGTCTGGACGAGAGGTCGGCGCGGCGGCGGCCGGGTGGGTAGCCATGCCAACTGCGCCGGACCGGCCGCGCTTGGCCGCGTCGACAGCTCGGTCCGAGCCGAGCCGAACAGAGCCAACAGCCGCGTCACCACCGCGGAATTCTCGGCCGGCTGTTTGCTCTAGGAAAAGCCGTGGGAACGTGGACAGCGCCCCCCGGCTGCTGCGAAATCCCGCCAGAATTACCCGCCGATCCGCCAGAGGCTGTGTGTGTGTGTATTTACGCCACAGAACGACGCTGGGCGGTGGTGTGGAGTGAGGAAAGCGGCGACGTTGGTCCAAAGTACTTCTTCCGAGGCTGCACGCACCCTCGAAGACTCGTCGGATGCCGCACTAAGTCGGTTGACATAGATTGCTTTTCTTTCCATTTCCTGTCAAACCGCTACCGTCCGTTGAAATGTATTTCGTCGGGAAGATAAATATATTCACACGACCTGAACAAAAACAAAAACAAACCGTGGGTATTTGTGTAGTCTCATCAGCATCAGGTGCATGGATGTGGCTGCAGAATGTTATATGCATCATATCTCATCCATATCGTAAGTACGAATGGCATTGACTTGCAAGTATATGTCTATAGAATCGACGCCTGTGTGTGTGTGCGTGTGTGTGTGTAGGTGTGTGTGTGTGGGTGTATGTGGGTGTGCGTGCGTGCGTGCGTGCGTGCGTGCGTGCGTGCGTGCGTGCGTGCGTGCGTGTGTGCGTGTGTGTGTGTGTGTTTGGCCAGCCTGCCACCGTGTTGATGAAGTCGGCCGTTCGACGCCTGTGTGCGTGCGTTGTGTTGTGTTTGGCTGTTCGACGCCTGTTAGTGGTTAAGTATCGTGGCATGAGCTTAGTTCTTGAGGCTCGGAGGAACATTGATTTGTCAGTAACTTTTAGGCATAGCCTCCCATGGCATTTTAGCAATAACATATATTTATGGAAGTTTTTGGATGCGATATTTGGCACTTCCTCACCCGTTTCGTGGATCAGATCTTAGTGTCAGCATTCGTGTCCAGTTTCACCCTTTAATTTTCTCGCACCAAAACGAGATTTCAGCAGGTGTTCAATCCACACCAAGCGGAACCGACCGCCGTCCTCCTGACTCCTGAGTCCTGAGTCAGTCAGTCCTTCTGACTCCTGAGTCCTGAGTCAGTCAGTCCTCCTGACTCCTGATTCCTGAGTCAGTCAATCCTCCTTACTCCTGAGTCCTGAGTCAGTCAGTCCTCCTGACTCCTGAGTCAGTTGCATGGACTGTTCTGGGCTGCACACGAAAACCTAGCTCGATTGCAACTTCCCTGTACCTGTATTGCAGCTTCCCTGCGCCTATTTTGCAGCTTCCCCTTACCTGTATTGCAGCCTCCTTGCACCTGCATTGCAGCTTCCCTATACCTGTATTGCAACTTCCCTAGACCTGTATTGTACCTTCACTCTGCATGTATTGCAGCTTCCCTGGACCTGTGTTGCAGCTTCCCTGGACCTCTATTGTAGCTTCCCTGTACCTGTATTGCAGTTGACTGATGTGCTGGTTTCGCATGCACCGAAGAACAAAGAGGAGCAGAGTAAGCAAAGCATTAGGTACAAGATGTAAGGTCAATATAAACGCAATTACACGCAATGTCAATATAAAAGTTTAATACTGCAAGTATGATGCTATGGCTATGAGCGAGACAGTGGACAACATGATCTTTGATGCGGCTGCTCGAGCTGCCTTCCACAAATAAATGTTTATTTATGGGAGTGGCTTCTGACAACTGCCCAGGCTCCGACATTCTTATATCGGGCGCACGTTTTGCCAGACAAAGCGCCGGTGCGGGCGCGAGCCGGCAGATGATATCTGGCGCCCGACTGAGCAGCCATGCGCCGTCGGCCGTCGGCCATCGGCTCGGGTTCCGCATTGTGCGGCGCATCTGGCGTGCGTCTGCGCGCGACCGCGGCTCGGTGACCCTCTGCGGCTCCGGGTGCGCCGTGTGCCGCCGACCCAACTGGCCGGCGGCCAGAGCGGGGGCGGGGCGGGGCGGGGCGGCCGTCGGCATCCCGCCGACCGGTGCGTCACGACGCCGGCGCCGAGTTAAGTCGTCACGTCACGCGGCCCGGCTGTCATGTTGTGCGTCGTCGACACCGCTGCAATATGCCGGGGGAGGGGGCACGATAGGGTACCGGGGAGTGCAGGGGGTCGTGGTGCGAGCCGAAGTGGGCTTGGGGAAACTGTCGGGTGGGCTGGCGATGTCCGCCTACCGGGCGGTGGGGCCCGACGTGGCTCTCTCGGCGATGAGGCTGATGTTTCGGTGTCGGAGGAACGCGGGAGTTCAGTGAGTGGTGACCGTAGTTGGGGCACGTGCTCTCTGTAATTATCGGACGTCAGCACTGCGACCGGCGGATCGAAGTGGCGACGCTTACAATGAATGCGGGGGATGAATGCCCACAATTTTTCCCCGTATCTGACACAACGTCGAGGGCTATTTCAAAGAAGTATGGGCCTAAGGCTCAAACCAGCACCCCACCTAAACTTAATATCTCGAACATTTTCCCCTGGATGTTCCTGGTTCTGTTGTATGTCCATTTGGGGATTCCAGAACGTTGAACGTGAAAACAACTTAATTCCTTCAAACATTAGGGTAATTGGACCATTCATCGCCATTAATCACCGAGATTGTTCAACTGATCCGACGTGACCACCCCTCCCTCAACTGATCCGACGTGACCACCCCTCCCTCAACTGATCCGACGTGACCACCCCTCCCTCAACTGATCCGACGTGACCACCCCTCCCTCAACTGATCCGACGTGACCACCCCTCCCTCGTGTTCCCGTGTCCGGGTGGGTGACACTGAGGGACTACTCTCCCTCGTGTCCGGGCGGGTGACACTGAGGGACTACTCTCCCTCGTGTCCGGGTGGGTGACACTGAGGGCACCACCCCTCCCTCGTGTCCGGGTGGGTGACACTGAGGGCACCACCAGGGACTACTCTCCCTCGTGTTCCCGTGTCCGGGTGGGTGACACTGAGGGACTACTCTCCCTCGTGTCCGGGTGGGTGACACTGAGGGCACCACCAGGGACTACTCTCCCTCGTGTCCGGGTGGGTGACACTGAGGGCACCACCAGGGACTACTCTCCCTCGTGTTCCCGTGTCCGGGTGGGTGACACTGAGGGCACCACCAGGGACTACTCTCCCTCGTGTCCGGGTGGGTGACACTGAGGGCACCACCAGGGACTACTCTCCCTCGTGTTCCCGTGTCCGGGTGGGTGACACTGAGGGCACCACCAGGGACTACTCTCCCTCGTGTTCGGGCGGGTGACACTGAGGGCACCACCAGGGACTACTCTCCCTCGTGTTCGGGCGGGTGACACTGAGGACACCACCAGGGACTACTCTCCCTCGTGTTCGGGCGGGTGACACTGAGGACAACACCAGGGACTACTCGGCGGCGCCCGTCTGCGTCACCCCGAGGCTGCGCGTGGCCCCCACCAGACCGACCGCTGAGGGTTCTCCGGAGGGGGGGGTCACCCCGTCCCCTTGCTCTCGCCCGCAGCGTTCCGGGAACCGGAGAGGGGCTCTGATGTGCGGCAGTTCTGAAAACACCACGTGTCGTCGGCGATCCGGTGATCATGAACCTCCATCGAAAGCGAAACTAAGCTGGCAGACCCGGCTTTGTGGGACTCAAAGGAAAACGGGCTGGTCTGGGGACAGGCACGCGATGTGGCTGTGCTTCCTGAGGTGCTTAGCCTGCTATCCAGTGGGTTGTTCGCTTTTGTCTCCCCTGATCTTGACGAGATCCTTTTGTATGTTTTGCTGCCCCTCTCTGTAACGAAGTTATCTTCCGGTGTTAGCTTTAGCAGTCAAATTTGGTAGTCTACTAATAGCTGATGCTGATGATATGCTGAACTAATAGCTGATGCTGATGATATGCTGAACTAATAGCTGATGTTCAAGATGTTTCAACTTGCTGGCCGCCGCCTGCCCATCGCGGTACCTGATACGGCGCGCTAAGCTGCTGAGCCAGCGGATGTGTGCCGATGGTCGACCGACGACCCCTCGTCACTTCCGCCGGGTGTGGCGGGTTACATGGCATGCCCTCCAGAGCAGGTCGCGCGGTGGTCACGGCCAGAGCATAGTACTGATTGGATATCCGTGCGGATGTCCGTTTGGTGCGTACAACGGAGCCGATTGGATGGAGTTTGGTGAAACAAACGCGTGCGAATTGGATATCGAATTGCCTCTCAAACTTGTGCCCAGGAAACAAAAATTGAGCAAAGCAATTATATTTTCTTCTGTTCTCCAACCATAACGCTACCTAATGAAATGATGAGATTTCGCTGATGTTGATAGTCCACAAAACAGGTTATGTGAAAATACGTGATGCCACTAATCAGCAACTACACAGTCATGCTCGTGCTTGAAGGCACCTTTAATGTTAAGCACATGCTACAGGTCGAATAGGTATCCTGTGCTGAATTCATTCCATTGTTCTATGAAGTTCCAGTCATCGTCAACCTTGTATGTAATCCAGATGGCTGCAACTACATACTGTTATCAATGAGCGTATGGATATACTACCTACAATCGCATTCAGCTACCCACCCATTCGACCTGTAGCTTCTTTCTTACCTATGGGCACCCAGTATGCATTTATTGGGTACCTAGTCCCATCCCACAGATGAAGTGTGTCAAATAGAACTCTTAGCTTACGATGAGATGACAGAATGCAGTTAGCAATACGCTGTATGAATTACACTCGTTGTTCAAGGAGGAAATACTACTGTCCTTCCCTGGCCCATTAAATCTACTTGTGAAATATTACTGTCAACATCCACGCGATTGGAAGGTGAGCACACAGGGCTAAGTCACACTAATCCGCAATGTAAACCCTGCCCGGGCAGGGGGCAGTGCCCTGTAACCCACCACACCCGGCCCGGGCAGGGGAGCAGTACCATGTAACCCGCCACACCCGACCCGGGCAGGGGAGCAGTACCATGTAACCCGCCACACCCGACCCGGGCAGGGGAGCAGTACCATGTAACCCGCCACACCCGACCCGGGCAGGGGAGCAGTACCATGTAACCCGCCACACCCTGTCCGGGCAGGGGAGCAGTACCATGTAACCCGCCACACCCTGTCCGGGCAGGGGAGCAGTACCATGTAACCCGCCACACCCTGTCCGGGCAGGGGAGCAGTACCATGTAACCCGCCACACCCGACCCGGGCAGGGGAGCAGTACCATGTAACCCGCCACACCCTGTCCGGGCAGGGGAGCAGTACCATGTAACCCGCCACACCCTGTCCGGGCAGGGGAGCAGTACCATGTAACCTGCCACACCCTGTCCGGGCAGGGGAGCAGTACCATGTAACCCGCCACACCCGACCCGGGCAGGGGAGCAGTACCATGTAACCCGCCACACCCGGCGGAAGTCACTAGGTACTACCGGCCGGCCATTGACATACAGACGCTGTCTGGGCAGCTCAGCGTGCCGTGTCAGGTACTGCGGCGCGGCAGAGAGCGGCCGCTAAGTTGGAGCATATACAGCTACCATTTGTCTACCTAATTTGGTACTAAAGCTACGGCCAGAAGCTAATTTCGTGACACTATCAGCCTCTTGGCAACAGAAAGTTTCTGGGAGTTCGCAAAAGAAAGTCGCTGGGAGCACGAGTTTTGCGAACTCGTGAAAGTTTGTGCGCTTTTATCGATGGCTCAATTGTACTAAGGAACACTCAGCGCTAATTGCCAGTTAAAATGCACCCAAAGTCTCTCAAGCGCCAGTTTGACCGTCACTTTATGCAACCTTTTACTAAGACCTCTTAGGAGTGGGAAGAGTGCGGATTTCGCTCGTGTCCATTTACAAACCAGTAGAGAAAGCCTACGGAAACGAGGGCCGAGGAATCGATCCATCCTTATTCTAAGAGATCGGTCTCAGCTTTTTTTTGTCGTTAGGGAACAGACCCAATACAAACATTAGGTGAGAGACCCAATACAAACGCGATCGTTACAGGAGAACGCACAATAAGAAGCTAAAATAATCCTCTTGATAGTATCGAGAGTCTTAAAAGCTGGGAAGGGTTAAGTTGGGTCAAAGTGATTTGCTGCTTGTGGAACAACGCTATAATGATATATTGTGAAATTGCAAAGCCTCTACTCTGGTATTATTATATCGAGCGTCACGGTGTCAATATTTCATATTCATGTGTCATTGAAGTTGATACGGCTTGTCCTTGGTTAATTTGTCCGAGGGCTCGACAATATGACCCCTTGCCATCCCAGCACTGCTGCAGAGATCGTGGCCACTATATAGCCAGAGATGAGAATATCACAGCTGTCACCCACTTAAAATTGAATTCAGCAGGCTGTCACTGAAGCACTTTCCTTGCATAAATGCATTCCACGAGAAAGACCTTCGGAATTGCGTGGTGGACACAATCAAGCATGTGCTCACCATTGCGACATGTGCGACACATGAGCGGTTTTCTGTCCGACAAGCCGCCGACATCGCTCCCATGGCCTGCCATGCCTGCGGGCTCGGATGCAGTGTCAGTGACCACGTGACGTCGATGCCCGCGGTCTCGGAGGTGGAGTTAGTGACCCCGTGACGTCGATGCCCCCGGTCTCGGAGGTGGAGTCAGCGTTCCCATGACTTTGATGCCCGCGGGCTCGAAGGTGGAGTCAGTGCTCGGACTGTAGGATGTGAAGAGAAATACTTGGGCTGTCATCAGCGTCTGGGAAATGCTGATTCGTATCACCGCTGCACGTCGCCTGCCAATCTTAACACCTGCGTCAGCGATAACCTCTCTTGAACTCTCCTCTCGGTGGTGTTTTTTGCTCCTCGATCTCATGACGCTGCTTCTGGTGTTGGCGTAACTTGTGTAGCCTAAGCTTTGCTTCAGCCGATCTGTCAACAGTATTCTGACTAAGCCCACCATCATCTGTTCCAGTACTATTCTCCACTTATTGATCCATTTGCGATGATGAACTCAGTCCTGGGCGGTGACTTACGTTCCTAGGGCGTTGAAATCCGGGACAGAATATTATTATTCGGCGCAAATTGTCGTTTTCGATTTCTTCACACCCCACCCACTCTTGTGTTCAGCATAGTTGTCTGGTAGCGCCCACAGTGCCTTTCTTGCCGTTCTAACCGTAACCCACCTCTAACCTGCAGTCCGGCTCTTCTCTGTTACGCCCTGACGATCACATTTATCCTGTCCGGCGCTCCTCTTCGTGTCGTTCTGACTATAATCCACCTCTCCTCCGTTCCGGCCCTCCTGTCTGTGACGTTCTGACTATAATCCACCTCTCCTCCGTTCCGGCCCTCCTGTCTGTGACGTTCTGACTATAATTCATACCTCCTCCGTTCCGGCCCTCCTGTCTATGACGTTCTGACTACATTCCACCTCTCCTCTGCTCCGGCCCCCCTCCCTTCTGTGACGTTCTGACTATAACCCACATCTCATCTGTTCCAGCGCTGCTCTCGGGAACCCTGCGCACGTTCCAGGTGGCCTCTTGCGATGGCGAGCACATGAGGCTCCAGTGTCCAGCCGGCACCACCATCTCCATTAAGCTGGTGCAGTACGGTCGCCTTGCCTCGAAGCCGGACATTTGTGGTCATCCCAGTGACATGGAGCGTTTCAACTCCACCGACTGCCTCGACAGGAGTGCACTCAAGGTTAGTAAAACCGGCTGGCAGCAGAGAGGCAGAGAGAGAGAGAGAAAGAGAAGAAGAGGAAAGGAGAGAGAGAGAAAGAGAGACGGGAAGAGGATAGAGGGGGTGGAGAGAGAATGAGAGAGAGAGAGAGAGAAGAGGAAAGGAGAGAAAGAGAAAGAGAGACGGGAAGAGGATAGAGGGGGTGGAGAGAGAAAGAGAGAGAGAGAGAAAGAGAGCAGAGATGCAGAGATGCAGATATGCAGATATGCAGAGATGCAGAGATGCAGAGATACAGAGATGCAGAGATGCAGAGATGCAGAGGTGCAGAGGTGCAGAGAAGGAGAGAGAAAGAGGAAGCCTGAGTTGGATGCTAACCAGTGTTCAACCATTATTGCTATTAGGAAAGGATATCGTATCGGTCGTCCCTCCCCATGGTCATGAGATGTGCTAACGAGTAGCTTCATATCTTACGTACGCAGGGGCTTTGGTTTATATGCAGTTGCGGGGGCAAATTCCCCCTCACGGTTGGCTTTTACCCCTAATGATTTCAAATCTTTGCATGCGACCCTATGGAGTGCACCCCCCCCCAATCCATTTGGGGCCGCCCACTGCCTTTATGTATTCCCCCAACCCATAATTTTCAGAATAAACACCCGTTGTCGTACGTATGCATGCGCTACGTGATTTGTTACATCTCTCGTTGGCGTTTAACGTTCGTAAACATAATGTCTCACTGGTTTGACTCGCATAGCCGATGGCTGTTCGCCTACGCTTCTGTATGTGATGGCACACTCCGAACATATCAGCTCGCCAGCCTTTCCAGCCGAGGAAAACGTCTCGCTGTTCTTGCTTTCCCCATCCTTTCACATTACGTTACCTATGGGAAATGGTGGGTGTTGGTGAGTGCGTGTGTCAAATACAAATGAGTGCTGGTTAAATCTAAGAAGCGCATTAGGAACTCTGGTTTTTACCACGTGACATATGCATCGATGCCTCGTACCGTTTCCTACATCCTTGGCCTACACTTCCAGCGTGCATATCGAGGAAGTGGATGTTGACCTGGTGACCCGCCATATCGAGGAAGTGGATGTTGACCTGGTGACCCGCCGCCAGGTGGTGATAGCAGCGTGCGGAGGGAGAAGTAGCTGTCAGCTGTTCACGTCCCCGACCACGTTCGGAGTCGACCCGTGTCCGCAAGTCCGCAAATTCGTCGAGGTGCTCTACAAGTGCAGGCCCAGTAAGGATGTCACTGACGAAAAAGATAATGCGTATGTCCAAGTCACATCGGACAGGAAAAGTACGCTGGCTGTGATCGTAAGCTTCCTGCTTTTTAAGACCAGCTATTATAAGCGCGACCGAAGGCCGATGAAGTCGTCCTTCGACTGCCAGACAAAACAACTTGGGCGACCGATCATAATGTTTTGGAGAAACTCGTAGCCTTGCCATACTGTGGCCTAGGGCAATGCGACTTACGTCGAAAGTTGCCCTAATGCCAAAATATTGTCCGGATTGTCGCCTGGACCTAACTGCAAGGGTTACCCTATGTAATGCTTCTTTGGAACGGCGAAACTTTGCACATTTGGTTCTTTCTTCGAAAAATAACCAAATATGGAGAAAGAACGCTACCATGTATCTGCAATTAGCAGTTGCATCAGCATACACTCGGTACATTTGACTAAACAATACAGTGCCAAATTGTATGCAACCACTCTGCTATGTACGCAGTCCTAACGTTCTGTTATCGTAATCGAACCCATAAAAGAAGTGTTTTTGTACCTGCTAATCGGTTAAGCAACATGAAGCGATATTCCACAGATGTGCTGCTGGGCTGTAAGCGTTTCGAAGTTGTCCTTTGCCAACTATTTTTTCTCAATGCACAACAATTTTGACGGCACTACGAAAAACTGCAATGCCGGAGCTTGTAATGTTCCAACTATTCCTACAGTAATATTGAACCACTTGCGCGTGAGAAATGATGCCACGAAGCTTTCGCGAAAAAGTAACCAGCCAGCATGCACCGTTTTACTAGGTCTGCTTCGCATAATACCCTGATAGCAATCCGCATTCCTGCGAACTACCACAAGCCATTTTTTTCATCGGCGCAAAATGTCTCAATGGAGTTCGATGCTTCCCACCAGGTGTCATTGATTGATATATTCCTTTTTCGTGATGACGATTCCTCCCTCACTGCTGTTGAGCAATTCACATACCGAGCAGGGTGTTCTGCAAAACTGCCAGACATGCCAATCTAGACAGGGATTTTCCGAAGCATTGCAAGCAAACATTGGTGTGACGCCCTTTGTGCATATGCAAGCAGCATTGTTTAACACAACCATTCTTATTGGTGATGGCTTAACATCAGCTAACATTATATGGGTCGTACAGCCAGTGATGCGGAAAGCTAAGCCGCTGTCATTTATCTGCATGTTCCTGACTGGCTCACCGTAGGTCATCTACGTAGGGACCAGTTCTCGTGCATAGTTCATCCGAAATACAAGCATTAAAATGCAACGCCTCCGGGCTGTACGTACCTTCCTCCTGTTACTTTCATCCTAATTATGTTCAAAATGTGAGTTCAATGTGCACTGTTGTGAAACCCTTGAAGCTATGTCGATGAAATATCTGCAGTCCCGTCAATCATTTCCATTTCCATTTCGTGGTGGCTAAGCCCGAGCAATGCCGTTCATATTAAATACCTCGGCTACGCTGCACCGACATCGCTGTTTGCGAATTATCTTCAGCTTTTTCATCTCGCTGTCGAGCGTGCCGCTCAATTCTGCAGTCGGAAGCTGGCGCGCGCTCTGTCTGAGCCGCCGGCCGTATCCGACACGGCGCCTCGACACCGCACAGCCGCTCGCCAATCGCATTGAATAACTCTGACAGCCCCGACTGGAATCTCGGCGCAATTGTGACGAGTCCGCCTCGGCCGGTGGCCCCGCGCGGCTATCTGCAGCTGCAGTCGGTCGTCTCAGTCGAGCTGGCTCGGCTGGCCAATAGGTCAACAGTCCTCCCGTTGCGCGTCAAGTGGTGCCGAGCGCACCAGCGCGGCGCCAGCCTAACTCCGCCCCATTGGACGCGTGTGCTTCTGACGAGCCACTGGTCGATACATGTTCGGCGTATTGCGCGACAGCCTGCACACGACTTGGAAGCTGCGCGATATTTATACAATGGCCACGCCATCGTCTTGACGACTGCAGCCTATGCTACGCTGCAGCTCGCTGCCATGTTCGAAGCGAGTCTGGAGCCCAAGTGCAAGATGTGTGTTTAGCTTTACGTGCTTAGTAGGTTATTAGCTCAGCACTATGTGTTCACGCACACGCAGACGTTAAAAATGCAAATACCTCTGCCCATGAATAGATAGGCAGGAGTGCCCTTCCATACCCATGTAATCTCACCAAGTTAATATTCCTGTAGTTATATACAAGCGACATGTGGATTAAGCTAGGTCACATTACTCCCTGAACTTTTAAAAAAAATTGTTGCGAGAACGGTCCACCACCGGGATTAGTAAAAGGTGCATGCCGAGACACAAACGAACAGATAGCCGGGCTAGTAACGTTATCCCGGGTCTCGGAACTGACTACATTAAGGCATTAGTGGGTCTATTTAACTACCGTGGAACAATTAATTTTTTTAAATGACACCTGCACAAAGCATAGCAAACGCCGGAAAAAAACACAAATTAGGGAAACAAAGTACGAAGAGGAAAAAACAAAGCAGGGCAAGAACAGAGCAATGGATGACAAGGAAGAAACATTATTGCTACTATTAACCATCCATTCATCTATTAGGCTGCATGAAGTCCTCGATATTGATACACGAATTATCTTCCGATGTACTTCTTTATTATTGCTTTGCTCTGGGACTTGATCGATGTCCGTAAGAAAGGTGGGAATAATTTGGTTCCTTGTTTTTGGGACAACTAACCTTTCAAAGAACATCAATATTCCTCTTAGTTTTGGAAGAAATGAAGTTAATGTGACGTATCAATTTTATATTTTCATCCGGCAGAATTCCTAAATACTTAATTAACTTTTTCCTTACAATCGGATGACATTCCTTGGAATCACATACATTCATATATAGTGATGCCGAGGCACATAGTCAGTAATAGATCACACCAAGCCATGCCTTCACAGCAACATCGTAGCTGGTGGTGTATATAAATGGAGATATCGCCTACCGGCGCCATTCAAATGTCAACGGTTGAGTGGCGCACAGTGGTGCTTCAAAGAGACAAGCTAATGCACAAATTCAAGTCACTTAGGCCGCATGACATTAGTCTGGGGCGCAGCGGAAATATCCGTGGATCAAGGCAAATGGCAAATATCATTTGGAAGCATTAACTCTGCGTGTCGTGCTGCTTCCGGCACCACTGGCGTGATGTGTTCAGTTGAGTCCTGCGTGTGTCTGATCCTCCATCAGTGTTCGCCACGCTGCTTCCGGCACCACTGGCGTGATGTGTTCAGTCGAGTCCTGCGTGTGTCTGATCCTCCATCAGTGTTCGCCACGCTGCTTCCGGCACCACTGGCGTGATGTGTTCAGTCGAGTCCTGCGTGTGTCTGATCCTCCATCAGTGTTCGCCACGCTGCTTCCGACACCACTGGCGTGATGTGTGATAGCTCGGATGAGTTCTGCGTGTGTCTGATCCTCCATCGGTGTCCGTCACTTTCCCACTATCTGATTTGCCTCAGGAGCTCGTCACACTCGGCCTGACACTGTCATGTGCCACGCCTCATGCGAGGTCGCCTCCCATGTTGACCAGATGCAGATCCACGGCTAAGAGGCATCGGTCTGCAAGGTGCAGGCATTTGCACTTTCGCCATTGAAATAGTGCTTCAAATGTGATTGACCATGGTTTGTTTTCCTGACGTTGTTGCACCCATGGGAAAATAAATGTCCTAGTTATGCAAGAAAAGCTGATAATTTGTCGTCCCCTTGTTTAAGGTCCTTGATCCGCTCCTGCTCACTTCCCGGTAATTTGGAGCGGGATAATGACCGGGTGATTGCACTGAAGCCCCAATGTCCGTGCATGGCTGGAAGCGCGTCGGCATTGTATCGGCTAAGGAATCCTGTTCGTCTATTCCTGTACTAGATTGGAAGCAATGATGCCACCGAAGGACTTTTTCATGGCTGTGACTTTTCACCGCACCTCTTTATCTATATGTTTCTGCTCTCAAGACAGGTAGGCAGCCACAGTACGCCGATTACGTTTTGCAGAAGCCCCAGCCCAGTCGTGCCTACTATCTCAGCCGACCTCCAAATCTGGGCGACCTCAAAGCCCGCTAGTTGGCCGACTCCATCTCTCTGCAATAACCCAGCCGACGTTAATGAACCGCGACCCGACACGTATACCCATACGGGATAAAACACGACCGGGCGCCTGCTGCTAGTTTACGTTGGATGACACCAGCCAGCCACCGCTGTCACAGTGAGGCTTTCTTTGGCACACACCGGCAGGCAGCCGCATTATTTCTGATCCGGGCAAGCTTTGTCTCCCGCAGGCCAATCTCAGCTAACCCTGACTAACCTCTGCTGACCCTCCACTGACCTCGACTGACACGGTCCTCGCCTGCGGCCGCCGTGGCGCACCGACGGAGCTCCGGCTGACTTTCCTTAATCCCCGATCCAAAACGACCTCAGCTGACCCCCACTGACCTCGACTGAAGTCCAGTGAGCTGGCCTGACGCAGGCTGTAGCCGATCCGCAGCAGCCGACTGACGAGACTCCCAGCTGACCCCCACCACCCTCGTGCTCCTCAGGTGAGTTCCGGAACAAAATTGTGTGCCAGGGCCAGCGGAAGACCATCTACTGCGGCCAGGATGGTGTCGCCATCTACTCGGCCACCTTCGGCACGCGCAAGAGAGGCAGCGTGCACTGTCCACAGCCGCCGGGCGTCCGGCTGACAGGTGGTGCTCAGCTGATGACTAGCTCCTCATGTGGGGGGCGTGTCAGGTCCGGCGATGGAATTTAGGAGGGGCGGGGGGTGAGTGCATGAACCTAGAGTGCAGGCCAAATGCTGTATCTTTTAATGTCGATGGACTGGAATACAATGCAATACATTACATTCTCTTTGTATGTCTCGATGACCTGGGTTGACGTCGATTGCTATCGATTTGTGAGCGATTCTTCCCATCAGCTGCTGCACTCCGGATGTCACTCAAGGTGTACAGGATCACAGTATGTTCAAGGAAGCGTGCTGGTGGTAGCAGCACGTGATGTGTTCCGGATGTCACTCAAGGTGTACAGGATCACAGTGTGTTCAAAGGAAGCGTGCTGGTGGTAGCAGCACGTGATGTGTTCCGGACGCTGTGCACGTGTGAGCTACCCGTTGCACGTCGTCCGACCCCCATTTGTTCTGACACCACCAAGTACGGAATGCAGTCAGTGACCACATGCCGTACGTTATTGTGATTGAGCCAGTGCTGGCGACGAGTCACACACACACACACACGCACACCTGTCACCGGACATCATCATGAGACATCATCTCGCTCACAGACTGTCAAGAGAGCTTCACCTCCGAGAAGATGATCAGCAGGTGTCAGGGGAAGTCGAGCTGCGATCTTCACGCCGATCCGGACGCCGACAACCGGGCGTGTCCAAAAAACCACAACATGTACCTCACCACTACGTACACGTGCGGTGAGTACCGCTGGTCGTCTGCTAACCATCGACACACGCTGCTCGGCACACGTGTGTCATGTACACGCATAGTGCGGCGGAAAGAGCGCCACATGTCGCATAAATAGGATTCCTATCGACCGTAAGCAATAATGTATACCGCGCGCGTCTCAGTGGCGGAATGTCTCTTACTGACGTGCATGCGGGTAAGTAGCCAAGTACATTCAGTAGCCTGCCTTATTGACTCATACTACCACAGCGGCAACATATCCTCCGATATTGGTAGGGGAAGTCGAGGTAAGTTGAGCACAGTTTTGCTTGAGTTGAGTTTGTTCAGTGTGAGGAATGTACTCGAATTTTTTTGTCGTACCCGTTAACTGAGGTGCAATTGCGATTAATTTTGGAACGGGGTGTGTTTTTCAGCGCTTTTCTACATCATTGGAACTACTCAACTTAAACGAGAAAAAAATGTCGCATCACTAATTAATTCGCTAAAAACAATCGACTGTTCTCGTACCTCCCTTCCTTCGGAGGAACTAGGAAACTGTTAACATTTCAATGACAGTGACAGACGCAACGACCCAATATCTCCAAGTCATGAGATGAAAAACCCTGCTCAGACCAGGGAAGCCAATATAACAGAGAAGTGTAACCCGATTAGGTTAGCCCGAGTCAGACAAGAGTAGGGCTGGTCAGAAAACTTATTGTGGCTCATACAAGCCTCTGCATTTGTTTTCCAGTTCCGCACGAAATTCTAAAAGAACAGTACGCACGAGAAGTTGATGAAGACTACCAGCAGAACATGACCGAAGCTCCACCCGTGCTGCAGGAGGAAGCAGCAGAGATGGAATCTCGCGACGTGCCACCTAGTGACGAAAGTAAGTACTACTATGTGTATAGGTGGCTCTAGTGGGCATCCGTACGGGCCACTCAAACGAGGGGCAGCGATAATCGCCATGCCTGAAATCGTCGCCTTGCGGTGCCCCAGCCACAACAAACAACGTAGTCATCGAAATTGTTCCATAAAAGTTATCCCAGTAGAAAAAGCAAGATGATCTGGTTGCTATATAAATGACTAATGAAGTGGCCGAAGACATTCATTCTTTAAGGCCGTCGTCTTCCTCCCCTTTACCCGACACCTGTTGAAAATATCTAAGTGACGATTTTGTTCCACTTCGTACTTTTCGCCACCGCAACTTTAAACTCGTTAATTACCCCATCCGTATGGTTTGCTTAGCATTCCTGATGCATATGCATTCTGGGCTTACCGCACAGCTGGTGGGTGGAGACTCCGGAGGAGGGGTTGTTCCCCTGCTGGGAGCAAATGTGGCCGGCCTATGGCGAACACTAGATAACATGAAACCAACAGGAATGATTGATTCCCCTCCCCAAGTCTGAGGACAGGCCTGCACCAGCAACACAGCCAATGGAAATGCAACTGATGCGCCCATGAACACAAACATCAGACAAACATTCCCTGTCAACTCCCACCGTTACCCCCCCCCCCCAAAAAAAAAACTGACACGCATTAAACCCATGCTGTTGAATGATGTTGCATACAGAGGTTTCAACAAGTGTGCCCATTTTTTATCCAGCTAACTTTGCTCGACTTCAACCCAACAGCTTCGGCCGTACTGCTGCGGTCGTGTCTTATGACCACCGAACGAGTTTGGACTTTAAAAAAGTTTGAACACTGTTTGACCCCGTTAGGTAATGGTTGCGGCGTAGACTATTTAATGTAGCGTTGATGCATGATGCAATGTTCGCTGGCCAGGGTTTTTCCATACTTGGACGTAATGAATGATGCGATATAACGGCGATATCATGTGATATTTCAATTATCATATGCGTGCATGACCTAATCAAAAGCCCTTTTTGTTCGGCGGTAACCCAGACGATGACGTAGAAGTGAATCAGAGAAGCTACACCTCAGCACTCCTTGGTTTATGTTTCTGCCCTCAGAAACCCTTTCTGTTTGGCGATAACCCAGACGATGACGTAGAAGTTAATCAAAGAAGCTACACCTCAATACTCCTTGGTTTATGTTTCTGTCATCAGAACTGGCCTTTGCGATGGTAGAAAATGTTGATCCCACAATGACTGCAAGGAGGGCATAAGTGAGAGCTGTGTAGGGAAGTTCTCCTGGCTCGTGATTCGTGTCTAGTTCCAGGGCTCGCTTTCAACAACCTGTTAGGAAGTAAAACCGTCGATGATCACCGTCTATTGCCAGCAAGACAACTTGTCACACAACAGTTCCACCCATTCTCTCACAGACACGGCCGCGCGTCTCTTCTCCATGCCACACAGCCCCAGTTTGCCGACACAGCTGCTGTCGGCAGAGCCCGAGCGTCGTCAGGTCCGGACAAGAGTCGCACCCTACCCACCCCTGCGTCGTCAGGTCCGGACAAGAGTCGCACCCTACCCACCCCTGCGTCGTCAGGTCCGGACCAGAGTCGCACCCTACCCACCCCTGCGTCGTCAGGTCCGGACAAGAGTCGCACCCTACCCACCCCTGCGTCGTCAGGTCCGGACAAGAGTCGCACCCTACCCACCCCTGCGTCGTCAGGTCCGGACCAGAGTCGCACCCTACCCACCCCTGCGTCGTCAGGTCCGGACAAGAGTCGCACCCTACCCACCCTGCGTCGTCAGGTCCGGACAAGAGTCGCACCCTACCCACCCTGCGTCGTCAGGTCCGGACAAGAGTCGCACCCTACCCACCCCTGCGTCGTCAGGTCCGGACAAGAGTCGCACCCTACCCACCCTGCGTCGTCAGGTCCGGACAAGAGTCGCACCCTACCCACCCCTGCGTCGTCAGGTCCGGACAAGAGTCGCACCCTACCCACTCTGCGTCGTCAGGTCCGGACAAGAGTCGCACCCTACCCACCCCTGCGTCGTCAGGTCCGGACAAGAGTCGCACCCTACCCACCCCTGCGTCGTCAGGTCCGGACAAAAGTCGCACCCTACCCACCCCTGCGTCGTCAGGTCCGGACAAGAGTCGCACCCTACCCACCCCTGCGTCGTCAGGTCCGGACAAGAGTCGCACCCTACCCACCCCTGCGTCGTCAGGTCCGGACCAGAGTCGCACCCTACCCACCCTGCGTCGTCAGGTCCGGACCAGAGTCGCACCCTACCCACCCTGCGTCGTCAGGTCCGGACAAGAGTCGCACCCTACCCACCCCTGCGTCGTCAGGTCCGGACCAGAGTCGCACCCTACCCACCCCTGCGTCGTCAGGTCCGGACCAGAGTCGCACCCTACCCACCCTGCGTCGTCAGGTCCGGACCAGAGTCGCACCCTACCCACCCCTGCGTCGTCAGGTCCGGACCAGAGTCGCACCCTACCCACCCTGCGTCGTCAGGTCCGGACAAGAGTCGCACCCTACCCACCCCTGCGTCGTCAGGTCCGGACAAGAGTCGCACCCTACCCACCCTGCGTCGTCAGGTCCGGACCAGAGTCGCACCCTACCCACCCTGCGTCGTCAGGTCCGGACCAGAGTCGCACCCTACCCACCCTGCGTCGTCAGGTCCGGACCAGAGTCGCACCCTACCCACCCTGCGTCGTCAGGTCCGGACCAGAGTCGCACCCTACCCACCCCTGCGTCGTCAGGTCCGGACCAGAGTCGCACCCTACCCACCCTGCGTCGTCAGGTCCGGACCAGAGTCGCACCCTACCCACCCTGCGTCGCATCGAGTGACTGGCGCCTGTCGGCGGGCGCCAGTCGCCGCCTGCAAACCGGAAGTTGCAGTCCGGAGACCTGTTTCAGAAACAAGTCAGGGCACATTCACACATAAGTGCAGGTAGAATTTGGATTGAAGTGGTAGCTTCGTTACAGGATGCCTTTCAAGACGGGGAACGAAAATTTATTTCTGATATGAAATCATTTTTCGAAAATAACGCTTTTTTCGGGAAGGAGCGTAATGGTTTTGTCGCTCGACTTGGAAATTGGCGAGTTAAGGCAAAGCTCGACCTTGAACTTTGCTCGTAATAATGAATGTCTGCCAAGCTGCAATCGAAATTTATATCCCCGGTTAATTTTCCTAATGGATTATTCACGGTGCCGCCATGTGCATATTCATGTATGAATGTTGCACGGAGTATAAAGCTTCTATGAATCTACTATACTGCTGATAGATATCCTTCACACATTAAACTGTCCTTGGAATACCATAATGTCCTCGTAGGTTCCATGCCATGTCGTTCGTTTGAACATCGACCGATGGGCTAAGTGATGTCTCTACGAACACCGCAAAATGTACTTCTTACCCATCTTCTAAGGTTGGGTCGAGGGTCACCACCACGTTGTGATAGCTGGACGACATGCGAACACGCCACCACACTGACTTACGCCGTGTGGTAGCGTCCTGATACTTACGCAGAAGTCCTTATCAATGAATCAGGCAAAGAGGCTCAAACATGATAGGCACAACACCCACGTCGATACAGGCACCCTTGCGACGGACATAGAGCGGATGGAAACTCGGCCTGATGGGCGTGGGTAGCGATCAGTCCTCCTCGGCTGCCACATTCGCCTAATTGGCAACTGCAGCTTTATTGGACTGCACTGGGTCGGAACGGTCGCACAACGGCTGTATTGAGCCACGTTCCTAGTTTTACGGCCGCATGGGTTTTCTCCGGTCCGTCGTACGGCCATTGTCTGATGCCGACAAGTATCGGTCATACTCGGACGCCGTATGCTGCGCGTGCGACGTGCACTGTCACACGCGACACGCTCCTCAGCTATGCATGATACGTGGTTCGTGATACGTGAAAGGTCTCGGCCGGAGCCAAGTTCAGAGGAACTGGTGTCGTGAGTGCGTCACTGTTCGGCCTGACCTCGTGCCGCGTGGTGTCGGTGAGTGCGTCATTGTTCGGCCTGACCTCGTGCCGCGTGGTGTCGGTGAGTGCGTCATTGTTCGGCCTGACCTCGTGCCGCGTGGTGTCGTGAGTGCGTCACTGTTCGGCCTGACCTCGTGCCGCGTGGTGTCGTGAGTGCGTCATTGTTCGGCCTGACCTCGTGCCGCGTGGTGTCGGTGAGTGCGTCATTGTTCGGCCTGACCTCGTGCCGCGTGGTGTCGTGAGTGCGTCACTGTTCGGCCTGACCTCGTGCCGCGTGGTGTCGTGAGTGCGTCATTGTTCGGCCTGACCTCGTGCCGCGTGGTGTCTGGGGGCGATGGTCGTGACTCTGAGAATCACACGGGAATAGATGCTGGTCTAGGTCTGGGCTTGCCCTCTGGAACGCTAGAACAGCGGCCGCACAAGATCCGCTTCGATTTCACGCTGTGGGCGCTCCAACTGGTGTGCCGTTTTCATGTTCTGCTTATCTGCAAAGGGTCAGTCTTGTCGAGGACGCGGCTCCTGAATAACATATGAGATGGTAGCAATGAGTGAGATGCCCTAAGATAACCTTGAGGTTATTGTTTTTACATGCGATACACTAGGTGTTCATTTGAAGGTACTGAAAGTCTCAAGCTGCCGCCTCAATTGATTTGGTTGTTATCGCAGAAAGGCCAAATGGTGGGGTTGGGGTAGGGCGGGGGTGCGGGTCAACCCCCCCCCAGTGATTCGTGAGTTAGCTTTGCAGTTCGTCCACCTGGGAATGTAGAGAAATCAGAAACACCCCATATGATGGTCTCGTGCATATTTTTCGTATGATGGTAGGTACCGATATGACGACTTTTCACCCCATTTACCCAGTGAATGCACAATTTTTTGATACATCGAAAACATCCATCCTTAAGGATAAGGTACTTACACTGAGTTTTCAAGTCCATTCAATTTACTTACAATTGACGGTTCATATTTCCAACTTTAATATGTTGACCCGATGCCATTGCGAAGGCCATTTTGTAGCTAAATAAGCCAGCGAAGGCCTCCATCCCTTTCAATTTTTGTCCGGTGTCTTAGTCAATGTTTCCTAAAGAGCAAGAGTTCCGTGCTAGCTTTCATTTTACCAGGCTACCTTTCACGACAAGAGGACAAGGGTATTGCATCAGAGTATTTGGCGGTGATAGTGTTGAACGTATGTGTGGGACACGTGGCACGTTGTGTCATTCCCCAACACTTCTTGTAATTAAATTATACATCGGTGAATTATCAATTATCAATATACAGCAATTATACATCTGTGAATTATCGCCAACATTTTGTGAGGCAACTTATGATGTCTCCTTCATTTCAAATGGACATGTTCCAGTAGCTGCACCGTAGCGTCACCCTTCGCCTCCGACACCATCGCGTTCAGCGAAAGCCATTTTTGCTGACCTTTTATCGAGCACGCCCCTGTCGGTGCAATTCTGCAGAGTCCGACCGCGAAATCGTTCCACAACGGTCGGCCTCTGGTCCAACATTGGCGCACCTCGCACTGCACCCAGCACCGCTGTATGGACCGGATGGGAGCTGCAGCACGTCGGGCGATTGCCTGCACCATCTGGACATCTGGAGCGGCGCCGTCCATTCGGTGTCCTGTGCCGCGGAATGACAGCACATTGCCTGCACCATCTGGACATCTGGAGCGGCGCCGTCCATTCGGTGTCCTGTGCCGCGGAATGACAGCACATTGCCTGCACCATCTGGACATCTGGAGCGGCGCCGTCCATTCGGTGTCCTGTGCCGCGGAATGACAGCACATTTAGGAGCTGGACTAAGCTGTGGACGGTAACAGAGAACCACATCTAGTTTAGTAAATGACTACCTCTCGTTTTGAACAGGGCGAGTAGTCTAGGGGCGATACGCCCGTCTCACAGCCGAAATGTTGTGAGTCCCACCTGTCGCTACTCTTCGCCCTCGACCAATCGGCGTGAGAGATTGGCGAGGCCAATATTATTGGCGATTATTGGCGAGGCCAATAATCCGAGCGGTCGACACGCTGTGAAGTCAATGATCACCACTTGATGTTGGAAACATGTCCATTGAGTTTCCCTGTATCACGTCAGGCCAAGTCACTCCTGACCGCGAAAGCCGACTCTGTCGGGCTTGTTGGCGGTGCCATGACATTGCCTGCTCTGTACTATACCGCCTCACGGCACCTGGTGGTGTTCTCTGGGCGGCAACAGTGCGTCCCGCACCAGCGGACAGCCGCTTAGGTCCACGTGGCCGCCGGCGCTCACCCTGTGCACGACCAAACGCCACATTGAGGAATCGCTCTCTGTGAGGCCTGGCTCGGCCGTAATGGCACGCTGCGCGTCCGCCGGCAAATGGTTAATGGCCGGAAGCGGCGCCTGCGACTACGTTGACCACGCGGCCCGTCCATTAGGCCGCTGCGGGACAGGCGGTGGCGCGCGTGCATGGACGGCCGCAGTAATGGGTCTCCATTATGTGGCCGATATTTATGGAAGCAGTGGTGCGGACCCGCACCGAGTCTGGCCCCATTGAAGCCCTGTGGTGGACCGGCGTTGTAGCATGGCCGGGGGTGGGTCCGGTGCGATCACCCCGATCGAATCAATTCCCACAGAGACTTGCGTCATTGCCTACGTCACCCGCTCCGGACACGCTACCTATCAATCAGATTGTGGGGTTGTTTAGGCAGCCCATAACTTGGCTCCAGTGACCACAGGTTTTGTTCAGTCACTGGAAAAATATGATTGGTCGGGCAATACCCATAATAGTTGTTCCTCAGATACCAACACCTTCCATGCTTGTGATGGTGTTCAGCTTGGCGCCAGAACCAAGCCCCGTTTTGGAGTAGCGACGAGTGAGCATGTGTAATTTGAGGGAGTGAAGCGGAATGCAATATAAGACAACAATTTTGTGTGCCTATACGGAACCAATATGTGTTGTTAATTAGCATTTGGCATGTGGCGATGCAATGCATCACCGCAATGTATCACTACAGCTCAAGTGCAAGTTTGTTTTAGTGCACTCGTTCTATGCATCACTGATGCATTGCAATAATGCACTCAGAACGTTCTTTGGTTGCATCGATAACTGCTGGGACCCTGCGCCGATAGCAGGAGCCATGCAATCAGTCAATACCATCTGTAGATAGGTACAAATTTGAAGTAGATACTCAGGTAAAACGAGATGGATGAAGCTGTTCAATACTATATGAAGGTAAACTGCTTGTACGCATTTTCTCGACACGTTGCAACTTGATGGTGCCCGTGGCGAATTCGACCAAAATGATGTTTCTAACAGTGCGTTTGATAGGAAATATACCCTCGCTTAACTTGTATGTGCTTTTATCGCGTACATCACAGAAAATACTGAAATATTTAACAGTGCCTATTTTACAGCACACCAGTGTACATGAATGGTTCTTGCCAGAAAATATCACAGTTGAAATTGTTGTCACAGATGTGGAAATATAGTTCCATAGGTGCTCTGCTCCAATGGTACATGTCTCTGTCATTTTACACTGAACGTCCTGTTCTGAAAGCCATTGGTACTTTTTTTGGAATCACATCCCCATCCTTGATAGCATTTTGTTTCGTCCTGTTCCTAACAGTGCCGATTCTCACACTTCATTGCAGTTATTATTGCATCCCGTTTTCACTGTGTACCTAACGCGACGCCTGTAGTGATTCCGTTATGTCTACCGCCAACGCATATCATACCATCGCTATATCCCAAATAGCCAAGTCATAGCGCATTAGATGCTCCTAGGAACCGAGCCGTGCGTGCTCCAGCGCTGTAGGTGCTCATGCTGCAGCCTCCAACCCTTCCTCAAGTCAAAGCCGTGAATACAGAAGTGATTTTAAAGCACGTGCGACCCATGTTGAACGACTTCGATCCTGCCAACTTGACAACAACTCCAGACGGTTGGCGCCAGTTTTACACAGTTGATAGAGCAGTCAAAAAGTTGGAAGACAGTCGTCAAACCAACTTAAATCGTTCCAACCAATATACCTCTGACACTTGTGAAATGGTGTCACTCACGCTGGTTGAATTAGGTGAATGGCAGCTACACTATTTGGTGTGTTGTCGACATTCACACTGCTTCCAATCGCTGAAGAAGCATAATCAGTCTCGTTTTGCCCTCCAAAGGCTGGATGGAGTTCCGCTCTACCTCCCGCTGTTAGAACTTCGTGGAAATGTCTGTCTGAAGCCATTGGGTCTGTGTTAAATGTGACAGGAGTGTGACAGGTCCTACACATGCTTCATTGCACATGCTAATTGCACATGCTTCATTGCACATTGTCCTGCACATGCTAATGCTTCATTCACCCTTCCCACCATGCGTTGGGGTGGAACGGGAGTTGCTGATCCTACACCTGATACTGCGTGATACCGCTGAGCCTGTGTTGCAGTGGGACAGGAGCGGCTGATCACTGCTGAGCCTGTGTTGCAGTGGGACAGGAGCGGCTGATCACTGCTGAGCCTGTGTTGCAGTGGGACAGGAGCGGCTGATCACGGCTGAGCCTGTGTTGCAGTGGGACAGGAGCGGCTGATCACGGCTGAGCCTGTGTTGCAGTGGGACAGGAGCGGCTGATCACGGCTGACCCTGTGTTGCAGTGGGACAGGAGCGGCTGATCACTGCTGACCCTGTGTTGCAGTGGGACAGGAGCGGCTGATCACTGCTGAGCCTGTGTTGCAGTGGGACAGGAGCGGCTGATCACTGCTGAGCCTGTGTTGCAGTGGGACAGGAGCGGCTGATCACTGCTGAGCCTGTGTTGCAGTGGGACAGGAGCGGCTGATCACGGCTGACCCTGTGTTGCAGTGGACAGGAGCGGCTGATCACTGCTGACCCTGTGTTACAGTGGACAGGAGCGGCTGATCACTGCTGACCCTGTGTTGCAGTGGGACAGGAGCGGCTGATCACGGCTGACCCTGTGTTGCAGTGGGACAGGAGCGGCTGATCACGCTGCAGTCCATCCTGACCTGTGTTGCAGTGGGACAGGAGCGGCTGATCACTGCTGACCCTGTGTTGCAGTGAGACAGGAGCGGCTGATCACGGCTGAGCCTGTGTTGCAGTGGGACAGGAGCGGCTGATCACTGCTGACCCTGTGTTGCAGTGGGACAGGAGCGGCTGATCACTGCTGACCCTGTGTTGCAGTGGGACAGGAGCGGCTGATCACTGCTGACCCTGTGTTGCAGTGGGACAGGAGCGGCTGATCACTGCTGACCCTGTGTTGCAGTGGGACAGGAGCGGCTGATCACGGCTGACTTTTCATGGGACAGGAGCGGCTGACACCTGTGTTGCAGTGGGACAGGACGGCTGATCGACCTGTGTTGCAGTGGGACAGGAGCGGCTGATCACTGCTGACCCTGTGTTGCAGTGGGACAGGAGCGGCTGATCACGCTGACCCTGTGTTACAGTGGGACAGGAGCGGCTGATCACTGCTGAGCCTGTGTTGCAGTGGGACAGGAGCGGCTGATCACGGCTGACTCTGTGTTGCAGTGGGACAGGAGCGGCTGATCACGGCTGACTCTGTGTTGCAGTGGGACAGGAGCGGCTGATCACGGCTGACCCTGTGTTGCAGTGGGACAGGAGCGGCTGATCACGGCTGACTCTGTGTTGCAGTGGGACAGGAGCGGCTGATCACGGCTGAGCCTGTGTTGCAGTGGGACAGGAGCGGCTGATCACGGCTGACTCTGTGTTGCAGTGGGACAGGAGCTGATCACGGCTGACCCTGTGTTGCAGTGGGACAGGAGCGGCTGATCACGGCTGACTCTGTGTTGCAGTGGGACAGGAGCGGCTGATCACGGCTGACCCTGTGTTACAGTGGGACAGGAGCGGCTGATCACTGCTGACCCTGTGTTGCAGTGGGACAGGAGCGGCTGATCACTGCTGACCCTGTGTTGCAGTGGGACAGGAGCGGCTGATCACTGCTGACCCTGTGTTGCAGTGGGACAGGAGCGGCTGATCACTGCTGACCCTGTGTTGCAGTGGGACAGGAGCGGCTGATCACCTGACTCTGTGTTGCAGTGGGACAGGAGCGGCTGATCACACCCTGTGTTGCAGTGGGACAGGAGCGGCTGATCACTGCGACCCTGTGTTGCAGTGGGACAGGAGCGGCTGATCACGGCTGACCCTGTGTTACAGTGGGACAGGAGCGGCTGATCACTGCTGACCCTGTGTTGCAGTGGGACAGGAGCGGCTGATCACGGCTGAGCCTGTGTTGCAGTGGGACAGGAGCGGCTGATCACGGCTGACCCTGTGTTGCAGTGGGACAGGAGCGGCTGATCACTGCTGAGCCTGTGTTGCAGTGGGACAGGAGCGGCTGATCACTGCTGACCCTGTGTTGCAGTGGGACAGGAGCGGCTGATTCTGTACCTGATCCTCGGCGTCACCGGCTGTCTTCTGCTCGTGCTCGGTGTCGTGTTCGGCCGGCTGTGCTGCCGGCGGCGGGGTCAGCGCGAGGTCAAGGACGTGCCGTCCGATCCGGCGCCGCCCGGCTTCACACCCGACCTGAGCCGCGCGGACGCCGACCTCGACCTGGCTCCGACGCTGCTCAGTTCCGGCCGACTGACGCCACCGTACGCCAGCCAGAGGAGCTTCAGCCCGCCGCTGCGGCCGCCGGCTCAGGCCGACCACCGGCACACGTCGCCCGGCCGAGACGGCTCGCTCACCTACCAGCCGGCGTACCGGGACGGCGCCGACGACCGTCACCCGTCGCCGTGTCGAGACGGCTCGGCCTGCTTCCGGCCGGCCAGCCGCGCCAGCCCGCTGCGCTTCCAGTCGGTGTTCAGAGACAGTCGCGACGGTCGCGAACGGTCGGCGACTGGGCGCGGCCCCGCCGCCGCCGCTCCGTCGGCGTTCTACTGCAGTTAGTGGCGTGGTGTCGTGCGGTCTCGCGGCACGAGTCGGGCCGAGAGAGTTGACCACCGTCACGGCGATAGGCACAGTGCTGCTGGCAAGCACACCGTCCAGCCGCCCAGTGACGTCATCGTGAGATAGTGACGCCGCCCAGTGACGTCATGCCCTGCAGAGATGCCGGCACGAGGTGCGCCGAGCTGCACGAGTTTTGCTCCGCCTGCCGACGCCGTGGTCTGCGTCCGCCGGCGGTGTTGCCTAGCACTTGACTTGACGCCCAGCCCACCACCAGCCGTGTGTGGCCGCCGGCATGATGATCGATACCGGGGCGCCGTGGGTCCATGACACACCTGGCATCCGGGTCCTGTGTGTGGTGGCGACGGCTCGCCGTCCAAGAGAAGGTGGGCCTGTGCAGACTCGGCACGGTGGTCTGTGGAGCCCTGTCTAACGAGGCGTCACACACCAGCTGCCGAGTCGGTGTGCTGTTGGTTGCCAAGGGTGCTCGCGACGGGACAATGAGCTGCTCAATATTGCCAGTGCTGTCGGCTGTTCGTGTTTGCCATTGCAGTTGCGGGGGAGGGACGTTAATGTTGTTGGCCGAAAGCAGTTGGTGTGACCGCTGAAGCGAGCTGTGCATTGGCTGGTGCTGAAGCAGCGCCCCGCCAACTGCAGGTCAGCGTGTGGTGGTGCAGCCACCACCACAGGTCCGGTCTCCACCTGACACACCAGTCGTGTGTTGGGCTACGATGGACAATTGTACGCGATTAGGTGCTGGTGGCGCTCGCCTCGTCGGCCCCATCTGGCTCCGGTCCGTACCAACCCACGGGCCAGCTGCCATCTAGCCTGGTTCGCACCAACTCCGCCTGCCAGGCCGACTGGTCGCCACGGTTGTCATGCATGGCAGTCAGCTGTGCTCTAACCCTGCACCACGGCGTCTCTCTCTCTCTCTCTCTCTCTCTCTCTCTCTCTCTCTCTCTCTCTCTCTCTCTCTCTCTCTCTCTCTCTCTCTCTCTCTCTCTCTCTCTCTCTCTCTCTCTCTCTCTCTCTCTCTCTCTCTCTCTCTCTCTCTCTCTCTCTCCCTCTCTCTGTGTCTATCGGCCTGGTCCGTTGTTTATGACTGTCAGCGATGGTATAACCCTGCCAGGAGGCAGCTTAGTCTGAACGTCCAATCCGATGCGACCTTATAGTCCGCCATGTCAATCGCCGCTACATGATGTGGTCCAGCCCACCCGGATCCGCCAGTCGTTCGGATGGGCCTAGGAGACACCCATCCCATGCGCTAATACCGACAATCTATCACTGCCGGCGGCTGATACAATACCGGGGAATCGGTCGCTCGCATACCGACTGTGTGGTGCCGTGAAATTGATCTACAGTTCGCGGATTCGCCGGCTATTTCGTGTCAAGTCGCTGCGTGCAATTTATGTACAAACTGATAGAGCGGGTACAGGTGGGCCTTTGATACATGTGCTCACAGCGCAGCGTCGGTCGCTGCCCTGAAGAATGCGTACATTGTACATACACTGATGCATACTGTACATACGCGGCTGTACAGTGCAAACATATAGTTCCTGCGCTGCATTGTTTGATATAATTGCAGAATGTGGTGAAATACACGATCCGTTTAAATGGATCGACCTAGTATTGTTCTCTTCGTGTTCGTGTGTATTTCAGGTAGACACAAATAATCCAGAAAAAGTATTTTGGTATATATTAGCAAAACACCTCAACACGATACCACGTCAACATGACACTATAAAATAATACCAGGCTGTTGGCGCACGTTGTTTTCTTTTCCGCTACTGCCTAGCTTGGGTTCAATTATTTCTGAACGTTAACTCTTTCATGTGATGCATCTTCACTGACCTCAAGTTTTCGAAAGACTGCAGCAACTCCACGGAAAGCATAGGACGGAAAGCATCGATCTGTCGTCATCCCAGGTACATCGCGTTTCGCAGCTGGCGTCCTTCCTGCCCTCTTGCATGGACATTCCATACACAAACGTCAGCTCACATGCGCTTCTCAAAATAACCTGCCACCCTAACTACATGGAGCTTACGGACTGTGAAGCAATTAGACCAGCGACACTACTCCCAGTACGTCTTCTACTTTAAAAAAAAATGAGTAGCGAAAGGTCAACTGCAGGATTTCACCAGAGAAAACAGCATATGTCGAAACTTGCAATGCAGTTTAAGGCAGTCGATTTGAAACGACCTGATGCTTTATAGCTGCACGGTACCAACTAGTCAGTCAGTTGGAGGATGATTGTTGCTGCATTATCATTGGACATGAAGGATGTTTGGCTTGCTAGCTGGTCATGGTTGGTGCAAATGTGAAGGTTACGACGCCGCACAAACACACAAACAAACAATGTATTCCTACTCATGCTGCAGTACACAGGGACATATCCAGTATGAGGGACACTGGCAAGTCCAAGAGGGTCACCCAGGCTATGCCCCTCGCCTACTTGCCAATCAAGCTTAACCCAAAGTTTGCCATCTTGAAAGCTTAACGCATGCCAGTTTTGAAGTGTGTTTTGATGCACGTCTTGAACCTAAGGCAACACAACACTGTCATCAGCATCAGGCAACACAAAGCTCTCCAGTCTGTCAGCATCAGGAGAAAACAACTACGTTTGCAGTCGTGCAAGGGTTTTGGTCTTTCCCAAGAAAAGCTGGCTCCTCCAAAGAGACACTGAACCCACCAGTGGCAAAGAGAGAGAGAGAGAGAGAGAGAGAGAGAGAGAGAGAGAGAGAGAGAGAGAGAGAGAGGTGACGTTACATAGAAGCCCTAGTTGGAAACACAATATTGTCTTGACAAAAGAAGGGAAAGCAGATTGGCCTGGGCGCGCCTACGATAGACCATGAAGTCGCAACTAGTGTGCAGGTGTGAGCTGCAAAAGTCGAAAATTACACATACAGAAAACACTGCTCAGTTGCGCCTGCGCAGCCACCAGCCGTCGACCACAGAAGCGAGAACACGCTGCCCAGTTGCAGGAGAACGTACCGTTATCCCTGAGTCTGCGAAACGCGTGCCTTGTAATGTCCATTTCACAGTATACAATGGTGATTTGATGAGGTATGTGAAGCTTTTCCGTCACTCCCAACGTCCACCCTTGAAGCATGATGCATCACCGTCTACCCTCTTACTCATACCGTCTGTCTTGGTACATTTTTAATTCACTGCAGGTGTGTAATAGACGTTATCACAGGCAGTGGGCTGTTTTGCCGTGAAACATCATCCATATCAAAATAACCGAACAATGCCATTCCGCGTAATTCTAGCAACCGAGCTGCGTCTGGAAACATCGAGATGGTGCAAGACCATAGCACAGCTTCGACAACAATGTAATTCAGCGTGATGATTTACTCGATTAGAGTTTCCAAAAACACCGTCCACCCCACGTGGCACAGATACCGTTCTGCACTGGCGGACGGAGGAGCACCGCGACCATTCTGCATTGGCGGACGGTAGAACACCGATATCGTTCTGCACGGGCGGACGGTGGAGCACCGAGACCGCTCTGCACGGGCCGACGGTAGAACACCGAGACTGCACGTCACCAAACGTTCACCTTGAGCACGTCGGCTACGCGGCGATCGTGCGGATCGCTGGCGCGTCGGCCCCGCCGCAGCGGCGGCGCGTGCTCCTTCCAAGAACGCGACTCCTCCACGTAGTCGAGCACGGTGCGGATCCGACTCTCGATGCTCTTGGCGTCGCGCGTCAGGCCGGCACCGGTCGAGGCGACGCTGTCGGACTTGCAGCGGCGGCGGCCGCGCCAGCTGTCCCAGCTGCCGTCCAGGCAGATCGTCTCGACCGAGGAGCTGCGGTGGCCGGGCGGCGGCGGCCGCAGCGGACTCCAGCCGCCGCCGGCGCCGCCGCCGCGCGCCTCATGTCAGATCGGCGGCGGCCGCGGCGGCGGCAGCTCGTACGGCCACAGCTGGGCACTGGACGGGTACGGCCGCAGCTCCGAGACGGCTGAGAGCACCGACGGCTGCTCCGGCGGGCTGTTTGTCGGCTCGCCGGGCGACACGGTCACGCTCCATACACTGCAACGGGCAGACAGGTCGGGTCACACCGACATACCGGGGACTGGGCGCTCCATACACTGCAACGGGCAGACAAGTCGGGTCACACCGACATACCGGGGACTGGGCGCTCCATACACTGCAACGGGCAGACAGGTCGGGTCACACCGACATACCGGGGACTGGGCGCTCCATACACTGCAACGGGCAGACAGGTCGGGTCACACCGACATACCGGGGACTGGGCGCTCCATACACTGCAACGGGCAGACAAGTCGGGTCACACCGACATACCGGGGACTGGGCGCTCCATACACTGCAACGGGCAGACAAGTCGGGTCACACCGACATACCGGGGACTGGGCGCTCCATACACTGCAACGGACAGACAGGTCGGGTCACACCGACATACCGGGGACTGGGCGCTCCATACACTGCAACGGGCAGACAGGTCGGGTCACACCGACATACCGGGGACTGGGCGCTCCATACACTGCAACGGGCAGACAGGTCGGGTCACACCGACATACCGGGGACTGGGCGCTCCATACACTGCAACGGGCAGACAAGTCGGGTCACACCGACATACCGGGGACTGGGCGCTCCATACACTGCAACGGGCAGACAAGTCGGGTCACACCGACATACCGGGGACTGGGCGCTCCATACACTGCAACGGGCAGACAAGTTGGGTCATGCCGACATACCGGGGACTGGGCGGCTTCATCTGCTAGCTTGGATACAAGTAATTGCTGGTTGCTGGTTGGAGAGGCACTGATTTATGACAATTATTGGGGGCACAACACCTGGGGACAATGAGCGGGTCGAAATTGATTGGGGGATACTCCATTATAGGTTGCCATGTTAAAAGTGAAATTATTTGGGGGCGGTGGCGAAGCCAACATTGAGGGGTAAATGCCCCCTCAAAAACATACAAAACAACACCCATGGTTAGAAAGAAGTGATCGCTGGTTAGAGACAAGTAGCACAGCTCATGCATGGTTCGATGTAAAAAGGAAATAATATATTATCATAGGTGAAAGGCTACACATAGTTCTGGTGTTACAAATTATCTCCTTCAACACAAATTGTGCAACATATGCTGTCATGATATCATAATGAAGACGAAATTGAGGTTGCCGCCGAAGGGCAGGATCTACAGCTGCCATGCCCAGTATCATTGCAGTGGCATTGCAGTCATTTGAGCTACAATATCATCCTTTGCGGTGGCAAGGCAAGTTTTTCCTGAAATGTGCATAATTTCCTACTCTTGGCAACATCATCATGTATCTCCCTCCGAAAAGACCGATTATTTTGCAATGTCTCATGTATTGGCAACCTCCTGCACATGCCCGCCAAGTTACTTTCTCCACCATTTGGTATGCAGTTCTTTCTTGCCTTCGCCAGATATTTTCTGTCATCTAGTGAATCCAGCCTTTACAGTGCGACTGTCTATTACCAGGCCTAATATGGAGCAACTCCAGTTTCCAGAACGGTGAACAAGCGGGTCAAGACTCCAAACGGGGTCCAGTCCACCAGATATCTCATTAAGTGTCCATGAATCCAGGTTCGTCGACGGTCGCTGGGCGTGTCTTCGAGAAACTTTGAGGACACTCATTCGAGAACAAAAAATATGAACCTATGAATCCACGAAAATCCAAACAATGAATGAGTTTTTTCTTCATGAATATTTAGCCATGTTCATATTATTATGTTCCCCTTATGGTGGGATCAATCCGAAAAATCCCGTGCGACGAGATCTTGGTTGGTCCCTTGTCGAAATCTTGATTATGATGAAGTGCAGTTCTTTGAACTGATTGCGGCACAGTGTACCTCACAAATGCCACCAACAGGGCGCCGGGCAGGTGACACCATGCAGACTGCATGCAGCGCCTCGCAAATCAGCTGTCCCGCAGCACACGGACTGATTGCGGCACAATATACCTCACAAATACCCAAACAGGGCGCCCGGCGAGTGACACCGCACAGACCGCATGAAGTACCCGACAGATCGGCTGTCCCGCAATACACGACTGGCAGCACCTGCCGGCAGACTGTCCCGCAATACACGGACTGGCAGCACCTGCCGGCAGACTGTCCCGCAATACACGGACTGGCAGCACCTGCAGGCAGACTGTCCCGCAGTACTCTCTAGATTGGCTGCTCCGCCACAAAGCAGGGCTGGACGGCGGTCCAGCTTTGCCTCTGTGAGCAAGTCGTGTCAAGAGGGCACGCCTTGCGGCAGTGGAATCATATCACATCCACGCGTGCCTGTCTCCTTGATGTGTGGTCGGGAGTGAATTATCTGACATTTACTAACCGTGAAACATGTTCTGATGTGGCGCACAACATCCAGTCAGGCAAATACCGCAATAACCCATTGGTGCAGGGTTCGTTTATTTTTGTTTACCTTGCATGGTAATTCAGGGCTCGAGTCACCATTTGGATTTGGCTTTAAGTCCTGGCTAAGTGAGCCAGTGGTCCACTGACATGATAGGGTCGGTGGCGAGGCGGCGGAATGTGAGCTGGTGGGCTGCTGTTCATTTCCGAAGATACCTGACATGCTTAACGTTTTCAATGACGGCATGTGTTGTAGATAGCGGTGGCTGCCGTCGCGGCGGAGTGGACCCCGGACGCGGAAGTGGACGCCAGACGCGGAGTGGACGCCGGACGCGGGAGTGGACGCCGGACGCGGGAGTGAACGCCGGACGTGGAGTGGACGCCGGACGCGAAGTGGGCGTCGGATGAGGGAGTGAACGCCTGGCGGAATGGGCATCGGACGAGGGAGTGAACGCCGGGCAGAGTGGACGGCGGACGCGGAGTGAACGCTGGAGTCGGAGTGGACGTCTGACGAGGAAGTGGACGTCGGACGTGGAATGGACGCCGGGCGCGGAGTGGACGTCGGTCGAGGGAGTGGACGCCGGACGGGGTGGACGACGGGCGCGGAGTGGACGTCGGACGAGGGAGTGGACGTCGGACGCGGAGTGGATGCCGGACGCGGAGTGGACGCCGGACGCGGAAATGGACGCTGGACTGAGTGGACGTCGGACGGAGTGGACGCCGGAGGACGGAATGGACGCGCCCCTGTCCGGCGACGGGGAGGCCGCCGCACCGCCGCTGACAGCCGCCCGGACTGAGTGGACGTCGGACGGAGTGGACGCCGGAGGACGGAATGGACGCGCCCCTGTCCGGCGACGGGGCGGCCGCCGCACCGCCGCTGACAGCCGCCCGGACTGAGTGGACGTCGGACGGAGTGGACGCCGGAGGACGGAATGGACGCGCCCCTGTCCGGCGACGGGGCGGCCGCCGCACCGCCGCTGACAGCCGCCCGGGGCGAAAGCGGGGTCGGCGACCTGGCCGGGCGGTCACGTGATCTGCCGCCGGCACGAGGTCGGGAGGTGGTGGACCGGGCGTGTGACGTGACGTGAACGTGTGCATCTGTCTCGGGACCGGTGCGTCGCGACCAGACGTGTTCCGGCTAGCGCGGACCGGCCCGGTCGATCCCAGTTGCATGGCTCGACAGCCTGGCGGTGCCAGTAGCGAGACCCGATCGATTTCAGCCGCCGTCTCCTGGCCGGCTATTGATCGCGTCTTGCTGAAAATGTGCCGTCTTATTCGGCCTTGCATGATGCAGCGATGTCTGTTGGCTGCATGGCTCTGCCACACACCACGTGACCGACCGCATGACTCGGCCACACACCACGTGACCGGCTGATGGAGGACTTGGGGCTGATCAGATGGCTTGTCGGAGTGGGTGAATGACGAGTTTAGAAGCCAATAGTGGCATCTTTGGTGTGGGTGTTATGTTAACCTGCTGCTTATGCCCCGCTAGGGTAGTTCATTTACCAATTGCTGGTAACTCGCCATAAGCAAGTGTACTCAATATTTCTAAGTCATAAAGTCATAAAGTGTTAAGGCTTAATAAGAGCCACAGGGGCCCATCTGGGTTAAGCCTATCTAGAAAGGGTACTAGAAATGTACATATTCTCACCCCAATCAATCCCTTATCCCAAGTTCCTAGGAAGCTACATATCCCAGCCTATCTAGCATCATCCACTTGCTATTGCATAACACCCTCAACAATTGCAAGCTCCTCCCATCATACCCATTGTGCTACCATAGCCCCTGCTTAAAGGGTCTGTGCCATGCACACTTAACATAAATCTCACCCCATCCATCCACATTAGAACTGAAAAACAAGATTTTCCTGTCTAAAAAATTTGTCCACCCTACTTTTAAATACATTCAATGAGGAACTCCCCACAACATCAGCAGGCAGCCCATTCCACTGATCAACAACCCTTTGACTGAAGACCTGTTGTCGCTTAACTGTCCTACACCTCAACTTGTCTAACCTGAATTGGTGACCCCTGTGTGATACTTTAAACTGAAGAGCACCATTTAAATTGACCTGATCTAGTCCTTTAACAATTTTGTACATTTCAATCATGTCCCCCCTTAATCTCCTATACTTGAGTGAGTACATATCTAATGCCACAAGCCTTTCTCCATATTCTAAGCTACCTATTCCACTGATGAGTTTTGTTGCTTTGCGTTGCACTCTTTCTAACTTGTCTATATCTTTTTCTAGGCAGGGGCTCCAAGCTTGCACAGAATATTCCAAGTGGGGTCGCACATATGCTAAGTACAGTTTTTTATGACTTCCTTGCTCTTATATGTCACACTTCTATTAATGAGTCCCAGCATTCTGAGTGCCCTGTTCCTCGCTGAGCTACATTGTTTCTCTGCTTTAAGGTCTTTTGAAACCAACACACCTAAGTCCCTTTCCTCTTCAATAACATCCAGTTCCCTCCCTCCCATTGTATATCTGAAAGTCTCACCTCCAGACCCCAGATGCATAGCTTTACACTTGTCATAGTTGAATGACATCTGCCATTGATCAGCCCACTTTGTTAAGTCCTCCAAGTCTAGTTGAATATTACTAGATTGATCACAACTGTTTGCCACTCCTACCAGCTTGATGTCATCAGCAAATTTGAACACTCTATTCCTCAGCCCTACCTCAATGTTATTCACAAAGATGATAAAGAGAAGTGGCCCTAGAACAGAGCCCTGTGGTACTCCACTCAGAACATCCTTCCAATCAGATTTACATCCATTTAACATTACCATTTGCTTCCTTCCCCTCAACCATGCTTCAATCCAACCTATAACTTTTCCAACAATCCCATGTTGCTGTAGTTGATGAATTAGCCTCCTATGTGGAACTTTATCAAAAGCTTTGCTAAAGTCCAAGTATACAACATCCATCCTGCTTTGATTGTCTACTTCTTTAGTAACATACTCCATGAACTCCAAAAGGTTAGTTAAACAAGACCTTCGAGATCGAAATCCATGTTGAGTATCCCTTAAAAGATTGTGCCTATCAAGATGAATCTGAACATTCTGTTTAACCAGATTTTCTAGTACCTTGCAAACTATTGAGGTCAAACTGACTGGCCTGTAGTTCCCTACACACTTCCTACTTCCCTTTTTGAAAATTGGAACTACATTTGCATTTCTCCAATCTTCAGGCACTTCAGAGTATTCCATTGACCGCCTGAAAAGTATACCTAGAGGAACTGCTAAAGCTTTAGCACACTCTACTAAGACCCTAGCATATATATCCTATTCTAGTAATTTCATCTAATCGTGAAGCGTGAAAATATCGTAAGATCAACAACAAGTTTGAGCATCGGTAAGCGAAGCTATGGGACATGGTATGTAGATGCCAACAAAACATTTACAGAACCTTCGATCTCTTAAACTATGCTGCATGGAGCATGCATTCAACGCAGGAAGCCCAACATTGGGCCCTGGGCGACGTCCGACTATCTTCTCATCTCCAAGTCTGACATACGATGACAAAATTATTCAGGAATAATTCATTATGATTGAGCAATGCCAATTTTGATGCTAGTCATTTTAAGCAAAGAGGAGCAAATACTTCAATCCCTTCCTCTCATTCAAATTAAGTACAACGCTCCCTTGCCAGACGACTGCAGGAAATAAATAATAGATTTCCTTGGTAATTTACTGGGTGTACCACTATTATTTGCAGCAGGCCAATGTTTGAGGCTAACAAGCTGCAGCAGTATGCCTGTAATGGCAGTGTCGCACGCACGATGGCTGTCGGACGAAGGTGGGTGTTCGCCGTGGCCCGAGCAGTGGTGTAGCCAAGGGGGCGAAGGAGGCAGCCGCCCCCTGGAGGGTCGTAGGAGTCTAAAGAGAATCCCTAGGGCTAGCGATGGTTGTAAGGACTACTGATAGCCAGTTTCAGAGCTAGATTGTCCTTGCTGGTCCGAAAGACTGTCGAGGACTGGAAAGATCCCCTTAGAGTTAAGAGAGTCCTGAATTGAGGAACTGAACATGGATGCGAGGAATACTGAGGATCAGTCACAGATATAATATATCCTCGAGAGCCATGCATGCTGTCAAGTACTGTGAAGGTCGCCCACCGCCTCCTCAGAGACGGTGGCCGCCCCTGTGGCCATGACTGCCCAGCGGCCACAGCCGTCTTGGCGGTGACGACAGTGGGACGGCCACAGCCGTCCTGGCGGTGACGACAGTGGGACGGCCACCGCTGTCCTGGCGGTGACGACAGTGGGACGGCCACCGCTGTCCTGGCGGTGACGACAGTGGGACGGCCACAGCCGTCCCGGCGGTGACGACAGTGGGACGGCCACCGCTGTCCTGGCGGTGACGACAGTGGGACGGCCACCGCTGTCCTGGCGGTGACGACTGTGAGACGGCCACAGCTGTCCTGACGGTGACGACAGTGGGACGGCCACCGCTGTCCTGGCGGTGACGACAGTGGGACGGCCACCGCTGTCCTGGCGGTGACGACAGTGGGACGG
>JAOTOM010002045.1:0-10000 GCA_034440615.1 Ashinkailepas kermadecensis | reverse complement strand
ATAGCATTTCGGTTCCACACCGCAATACTGGGTGGTTTTAATGGGGACCATGCGCATAAAGCCACGATGCTTTTTACCATCTGGAATATTGCAGCTGGTCCTTAACCACCAGCAGGGTCCCTGATCACCTTTGTTAGGTTGGTCGTCGCCCTGCGACGCAAGAGCATGGCAGCGTTGGAAAAGGCGAAAAGATTAATGGAGTGGAGCAACTTGCACGTTCACTCTTTCCATCCAACCAATATGCAACAACATAGTGTTCATTGTTGGCCACCGACACATCTGTGACAGCATGGTCGCCTCTTGGCTCCTTTGCCCATGCCGTGTTGCTTACAGCACGTGAGCAGCACCAGGACGCCATCACCGGCCGCACACAGCGTCGGACCCAGCTGCAAAGAGGTGGCAGCCGGCGACAAGGTATCCTCCAGTCATCGCCCGACGCGATCACATTTATAACCAGTCCGGTCAGGTCCGGGCCTCGACAGAACCCTTGAGAGCACTTGACACGTCCTACCCTGCCCCTGAACAGGCAGCTAGGACCAGTCCGGTCAGGTCCGGGCCTCGACAGAACCCTTGAGAGCACTTGACACGTCCTACCCTGCCCCTGAACAGGCAGCTAGGACCAGTCCGGTCAGGTCCGGGCCTCGACAGAACCCTTGAGAGCACTTGACACGTCCTACCCTGCCCCTGAACAGGCAGCTAGGACCAGTCCGGTCAGGTCCGGGCCTCGACAGAACCCTTGAGAGCACTTGACACGTCCTACCCTGCCCCTGAACAGGCAGCTAGGACCAGTCCGGTCAGGTCCGGGCCTCGACAGAACCCTTGAGAGCACTTACACGTCCTACCCTCCCCAACAGGCAGCAGGACCAGTCCGGTCAGGTCCGGGCCTGACAGAACCCTTAGAGCACTTGACACGTCCTACCCTGCCCCTGAACAGGCAGCTAGGACCAGTCCGGTCAGGTCCGGGCCTCGACAGAACCCTTGAGAGCACTTGACACGTCCTACCCTGCCCCTGAACAGGCAGCTAGGACCAGTCCGGTCAGGTCCGGCGCCCCAGCAGAACCATTGACAGCACGTGGCAAGTCTCGTCATGCCCCTGTACGATTATAAGCAGGTGAGAAGGTATATTTGCGCCATATAATAAGGCGATCGAATCACACGCGCTGATCGTTGTTATAACGAAAAATCGTCGGAATAATAGTAACGGAAACATAGCTGCGACACACTGCTCACGAAATATTTTTTTGAAGATGGGCAGTCGAATACCGTTTGCCAACTTTAGCCCATCTTTACGCCAGTAGGATACATGGCTGGAAAAAGCAAAGATCCTGGCAACAATGTGCGCAAGATTGTTCGACTAATCATAGTAAGGTAATGCAGACGACGGCAGCCACGTTCGGACCCAGATGTAAGTTGCAAATTTTCCCATGACATTAAAAACAAGTGCACAATACACATTATCTTCTGATAATGTTCCCCGTTGCACGGAAGGTCTAATATGTGTGCATGTCTCCAGGTAGTCCATAAATATTGCGTCATTAGCCACAAACAGAAATGGCTCGTGACGTTTACGCCGATGATGACTTGGTAAATCTCCACTGACGTGCTATGTCTGCGGTATGGTGAAGCGTGGCTAGTCTGAGGTCAACATGCGTGTAGCCTGATGTACGGATGACGGCGAATCAGCAGGCTGACACTTGACGTCTATTGCCTGTACACAAGCATGCTATGTGGAAGAACGCTATTGAGCCATGACCCTTGTTAGACTGGACAGCGGACACTGAGAGTCCCCTACCGTTCTAGAACTTTGGCACCGCTGTTCATTTAAGGATTCACACTGATGCCTTCTTAAAGTGGGATGGCTATATATGTCTAAGGATGCACATAGACAAAGAATGACGAGTGAGTACTCATTCGTCATTCTTTACTTATACCCTTTCATTTCTTACCTCGAGTGTCTTTCTGTACACAGCAACTCTACCTAGCGACATCCACCATTTCCCACCATGAAACATAAAGAAGCAACATGAACAATCTGCACTAAAAATATAACCGTCATTGGATTCATCAATTGCCATTCACTTTGTCTTCAGGTAATGCATCGACGAAGCGTCCCCGCTTCAGTCGCTGCCCCGAGTCGGCCGTCTGCTGTCGGCCGACCAATGCTCCCCGCTTCAGTCGCTGCCCCGAGTCGGCCGTCTGCTGTCGGCTGACCAATGCTCCCCGCTTAAATAACAATATATATAAACGGTGCCTACGGCCGGTGGTGGGGCGCGCTGGACAGCATGGCGCTCGACGCGCGGGTCCCGCCGGAGGCCGTGTGCGCCTGGCGCCAATTACAGCCCGGGAAACAGCCAAACACAACAGAGGATCACCAGGCGGCCATGTGCGGCACGCGCCGGCCCAACGGCGTGCAATCTGAACGTGCGACCGGGACCAATCGATAGCCGTTTGTCATGCGAGGGTCACAGCGTGCCGGTTTGACCTGGCCCGGGTCGGCACGGTTTGACCTGGCCCGGGTCGGCACGGTTTGACCTGGCCCGGGTCGGCACGGTTTGACCTGGCCCGGGTCGGCACGGTTTGACCTGGCCCGGGTCGGCACGGTTTGACCTGGCCCGGGTCGGCACGGTTTGACCTGGCCCGGGTCGGCACGGTTTGACCTGGCCCGGGTCGGCACGGTTTGACCTGGCCCGGGTCGGCACGGTTTGACCTGGCCCGGGTCGGCACGGTTTGACCTGGCCCGGGTCGGCACGGTTTGACCTGCCGGGTCGGCACGGTTTGACCTCGCCCGGGTCGGCACGGTTTGACCTTGCCCGGGTCGGCACGGTTTGACCTGGCCCGGGTCGGCACGGTTTGACCTGGCCCGGGTCGGCACGGGGGCGGTGCGACTGTCACTGAGAGCCGCCACCCGCGGCGACAGTCACCGGGTCTGGAGACTGCGCGCCAGGCGACAGTCACCGGGTCTGGAGACTGCGCGCCACACAGCGCAGGTGATTATCGTGGCAGTTGCACGTGAGCAGATTAGGGAGACCCTGAAGTACGGGCGACGCTTTCCAAAGTGTTATCGTCCTTGAGCAGGCGTGTGTTCCCGCGTGAGGACACACGATTGCGCACACGTTCAATTGGAATCGCCTCCGGTCACGGCCATGTGACATCCCAGCCACTTCTCGTGACCGGTTTGTATGACCATGACCACTGAGGGCGCCGTGTCGTATGACATCCGGTCACGAATGCGCCGGCCACATGCCGCTTCCAGTCGCGTGATCGCCAGGCGTGACCACCTCCGGGCGTGACCACTGCCAGGCGTGACCACCTCCGGGCGTGACCACTGCCAGGCGTGACCACCTCCGGGCGTGACCACTGCCAGGCGTGACCACCTCCGGGCGTGACCACTGCCAGGCGTGACCACCTCCGGTCCTGAGGTGGCCAGGTTCGTGAGGCGGATGACATGGCACTGAGCTGGTTAGCCCGGCAGTCACTGGCGTATTCTCCCATAGGCCAGTCACCGAGAGGGGAGGGGCTTGTTGGCCCCTCAGAACTCCAGACCACGGGACGAATTGCAGTGAACCCAAGTGCAATGGATAGGCTAGCAAAATTAAATCAAGGAATGCACACGCTTGAACCATTGGTTAGCTCCAAAATAATTATTTTTTTGTGAAAAGGCTCCATGAGTAAATATCTATATAAAATGACAAGACCTGTCATTTGCATACTGCAAGTGCATGTGATCAAATCAGGTTCAGGGTATGTGAGGCCACTGCGCATATGCATGGACCTGCTGCAAGCGATGCACCACTAAACAAAATGCGTGCTGAACAAGGAAACCGTGATTATGTAGTCAAATATGTAACTGAAACAGCTTCCACTCTTATCCCGGTTTTGCCACGCTATACGTTAAGCTACACTATAGTGCCTTTAATTAGATTCATATCCAATGGTAATGATTGAGGACCACCCCAGTAGTAATTTTGAGTTCCGAATTCGAATTAATGGTTAATTTTACCTTAAAAAGTGAGAACAACATATTTTCAGCAACGATTTGAATTTTTTTAGCGAAAGCCAGGTGGCACCCAATGACCTCAGGGATGGTGCTTGGTCATGTCTTAGGGCAGGGTTTCCCAAACCCATGGTCGCCACCCTTTTAAGGGTCGCGAAGACTTTTCTGAGGGTCGCGGACGGTCTGAAATGCATATGCATGAATTTTAACATTACGAAGATTAAAGTGCTTTTTTGATTGCCTAATTTTGAAAACGGCAATCCAGAATTCTGAAAATTAACTGATCGGAGACGTTAAACCATATTAAAGTTCGGGATGCAAACAGAAATAGATCTAGCGAGGTGTGTGATGTACAAGCTTGCATACAGATAGTGGCAATGATTTCAGTTTCAGAGATCGTGGGAACAGTTGGACTTGTATGCAGTGTTCCCTTCCGTTCCCACGGTAGTGGACTTCTCAAACCAGAGGGGATGCTCATATCGCTGGTCACTGATTGGCTGCATTCAAATCTAGTGCAAGTTGATTGGCTGCATTTCAATGCAGTGCAAGCTTCCGTTTCCGCCGAATGCCCGTTTCAACGAACTTGTGGTCATCCTCAATAGATTGAACGGTCATTGTATTGTTGTTGGCCTTGCTGAAAACATTAGCGTCTGGTATGGTGAGTGAACTTTTTACCATTTTATAACAATTACTATCAAAATATTGGACTCTGTTGAGTGTGATACAATCATGATGAGCAAGTGGAGCGAAGTGTTACTGTTATGTCCAATGAAAATCGAGTTGAAAATGTACTTTTGGAAAAATTTCAGTGTTTCGCTGACTTGGGAAACGATTTGCGTGTGATTTTCTGTTGTTACGTAGTCAAAGTAAAGCGTGTCAAAGACACCATGTTTTATTTACTGAATTGGAGAGGATGGATGTAAGAAGACGATTAACAATTCATATTAAAGTTTTCTTAGCATCTAGTGGCCGGGGAAATACCTATTTTCAGTGATTTTTCTGTTGAATACCTGGAATTGTTTCGTAAAGTTTGAATTTCAAACTGACTAACAGGCAACCAAGAGTTTATGATAAAAACGCGCGCGACGTCGAGTGATCCTTCACTACTATATTCGCTCGCTCGTTTGACGCTCAACAAAGCACTTTTTACTGGTACTAATGATATAATGAAGAAATATAATTCTGGTTATAGCACATAATAATTTTCTAGTTTACTAGTTAACACCTGCTTTGATGGAACTTTGTTAACTATTGCAGCGATTTCTCACTATACTTTGTAGGCATGTGCGTGTATTTGTGGCCTGTGTATGACGTGTGTGTGTGTGTGTACGTGTGTGTGTGTGTGTGTGTGTGTGTTTGTGTGTGTATGTGTATATGTATGTATGCGTAAGTGTGTGCATGTGCGCACATATTCGCTTATTGTTTTCCTCCTTCCAGATCTGAATACAAAAATGGCTCAACGACGAACACAATTGGCGTATAAGTCTGATTTTTTTAAACATGGTTTTACTGAGATGAGAGACCGATCTGGGACCGTACGACCCCAATGTGTTCAATGCCTACAAGTCCTCGCAAATGAATCTATGAAAGAAAATAAACTGAAGCATCACCTGCATTCAGTTCATCCTGATTTCACTGAGAAACCTCTGAGTTACTGGAAGGACAAGGAGGGGGGGGGGGGTTGGAGTGGGATTTTTTTTTTTTTTGGGGGGGTTGGTTTGGGTGATTGGGGGTTTTATTTTAATGGGGGGGGGATTTTAAATTTTTTTTTTTTTTTTTTTTTTTTTTTTTTTTTTTTTTTTTTTTTTTTTAATTTTAAAGGTTTTTGGGAAGGAAAATAAAAAAAAAAAAAATTTATTAATATATTTATATTTTTTTATTTTTAATTTTTTTTTTTTTTTTTTTATTTTTGTTTTTTTTTTTGTTGGGGGGGTGGTTGTTTTGGTTGGTTTTTGGTTTTTTTTTTTTTTTTTTTTTTTTTTTTTTTTTGTTTTTTTTTTTTTTTTTTTTTTTTTTTTTTTTTTTTTTTGTTTTTTTCTTTTTTTTTTTTTTTTTTTTTTTTTTTTTTTTTTTTTTTTTTTTTTTTTTGGGTTCTTTCGGGGGGGGGGGGTTTGGGGGGGGGGGGGGGGGGGGGGGTTTTGGGTTGGGGGTGGGTTCGTGGGGTCAATTTAACTGTTTTGGGGGGGGGGGGTTTCTTTTTGTTTTTTTGGTTTTTTCCCTTTCCTTTTTTGGGGGGGGGGGGGGGGGGGGGTGGGTTTTTTTTTTGGTTTGCCGGTTTTTTTTTTTTGGGGTGTTTTTGGGGGGGGTGGGGTTTTTGGGTTTGTTGGGGGTCCCTTGCCTAATAAAAATTAAAAGTAGTTTTTTTGTTTTTTTTTGGTGGGGTTGTTTTTGTTTTTTTTTTTTTTAATTTTCACTTCCAAATTCAAAAATTTTTTTTTTTTTTGAGGGGGTTTTTTTTTAATATAACCCAAAAAAAAAAATTTTTTGGGGGGGTTATAAAAAAAAACTCTAGGAAGGGGCACATCGGTTACCTTTGCCCCCCCTTTTGTCTGCTTGTACATGGAGCTACCGAAACGTATGAGGTTATTGCTGAAAATATGTGTTAGTAATTTCACACAGTCCTGTACCCCAATCCCGAAAAGACAAATATCATCCAGATTGTCCTCGATTAGACGAATCACAGCATCTATTCCCTCCTTTAGCGGGACTGTGTAATATACGGATATATTACATATAAATGTAATATAAATAATGTAATATAATAGACGGTGTAAATGACTGTAGTAATATACGGGCTCCCTCCCTAGTGCCCGTATATTACTAATTTCCACCAAATGAACAGCAACATGGCCGCCATTTATTCCACCACGCGGCTACTAGTGGAGAGACTCGGGTTACTTCTCGCACCCACGGTACGGGCACCAATGGCGATGGCACTGAACAATATCGTACAAATCGCACGTCTAATCTAAGTAAGTTACCTCTAGACTCAGATATCTTGGGATTGCTTGACAAAGGCTCCAATTTTGCGTTAGCTCAGAAAGTGGATCGTAGCTGCTTGGAAAAGGCAGAATCAGGCGTAGAAAGGGCGATCTATGGTTTGCGGTGGAGGAATGTGAGGGAGACGAAACAGCAAACTGTACCTCAGGTACCGCAGGCAGGCTTATCACAAAGCACCTCTAGCACAGGTTATTTAAAGCTTCGCCCTATGTTTCCCGACACTCCTGCACACCAACCACCAAGAGCCACAACTCAAATAGAATCTGAGTTGAAAGATTTAAAAACAAAAGTGCTAAAAGCATATAAATATCACAACAAAGCATCGAACAAAATTTCGGACAATTATGCGAAACAGAGGGAAGTACTTCGGGAAATGAAAAACAACGATAATGTAATAGTAAAGCCGTCAGATAAATGCAAAGGATTCGTCGTGCTAAACAAAACTGATTACATTGAAAAGGCCAGGAAAATAACGGACGATTATCAGAGCATTCCTTCCCAACCAAACCCTACCAAACGTCTCGAAATCGAAACATGTACTATCATCAAGGAAACTTTATCAGGGAAGTTACATAAAGACACAGTGTTATCTCTCCTTCCTCATTCCAGCCGCACAGCGGAATTATACGGGCTCCCCAAAAACCACAAACTAGAGGTTCCACTGCGCCCTATAGTGTCGGCGAGTGGTGACCCCCTAGACAAGTTATCTTGGTTCTTGAGTAAGATTCTCGTCCAGATACTAGCGTTGGTTCCCGCCCATCTGACAAATTCGGAGTCGTACCTGCGGAGGGTGAAAGAAACGTTTCCTACAAAACTTCCGGAAGGCAGTATTGTTTTCACCATGGACGTGAAAAATTTATATGGCAGCATTCCGATAAAGGAGGGAATAGATGCTGTGATTCGTCTAATCGAGGACAATCTGGATGATATTTGTCTTTTCGGGATTGGGGTACAGGACTGTGTGAAATTACTAACACATATTTTCAGCAATAACCTCATACGTTTCGGTAGCTCCATGTACAAGCAGACAAAAGGAGTGGCTATGGGTAACCGATGTGCACCTCCTTCAGCGATTGCTTTTATGCACCGCCTTGAGTCGATTTTCTTAGCCTCGTATGATTTGAAACCAGCTCTCTACATGAGGTATATAGACGATATTTTTGGTGTTTGGACACATGGCTTGGCCTCTCTGCTAGATTTCTTTGCAGAAATTAACCAACAACATTCCAGCATCAAGTTTACCTTAGAACACACTGGTCATAGCAGTTCGATTCCTTTCCTTGATACGTTGTTTGTAGTTCAGGCTGATGGGAGCTACACCACCGAGCTGTACTTTAAACCAATGGCAGCCCCCATCATCTTGCACTATGATTCGGCCCACCCGATGGCCACTAAAAAGGCCGTTCTAACATCCCAAATGAGGAGAGCAGCACGAGTCTCCTCCGATACTATTTGATGCGAGCGGAGCCTTGCGAAGATGACGACTCTTTTCCTGGAAAACGGATACCCAGCACATCGGGTACACTCCGCCGCTCGTGCTGTTCACCCTCACAACAGTAGTAGGATAGGTGGGCAACGTCGGCATCGAGCGGGTAGCAATCCCAACTATGTTTACATGAGACTTCCTTTTGTCGATGACCAACTATGTCGACAGGTAAACGCAGCCATCCGTTCGTCTCATCTAAACCATGTTAGGGTAGCCTGGACTAGCGGACCTACGCTGAAATCTTACCTGGTCCGCTCAGCCCTGGAAATGCCGCCATGCCCTGCTGGTAGGAGAACGTGCCACACCTGTATCAACGGGCTCAAAGGTAGATGTACACAAAAACGTAGTTTACAAAATAACGTGCAATCGCTGTCTTGGAACATTTTATATCGGTGAAACCAAACGTAGCATCAGGGATAGGTACAATGAGCACTTGGGAGATGCCAGACTTCGGAGAGCATACACTCCTTTAGGCGAACACATGATCGACAAACATTCTAACATGGAACACAGCGACACTAACACAAACTTCAAAGTAGAAATTCTAGCAACAGCCAGGGACAACGCTGATCTGAAGGTCCTCGAATCTCTACATATACGTAATCTACGGCCGCAACTAAACACGTAAACGACGTCTTGGTATATCACATAAAATTACATAAACATAAATTATATATAGCATGTATTACGCGTTATATTGGATATACGTCTATATATGTGCGTGAGGGTATGCATCGATATGTATATGGACCATCGGCTCGGGCTTCCTCAGAGGATTCCTTCTTGACATAGTTTGTTTCTGGTTTGGAGTTTCTGTGAGTGTCTGCACCACTTAGGAGGCTTTTCTGCATTTCACGTGTCTTTTTGCACGCTTTTTATCCCGCGTGATTATTTCAATTGTTTAAACTTGAGCTTTTTTAATCACTCCTGACGATGGCCCCTGGCCGAAACGTTGAGCAATAAAGTACAACCCTTATCGTTACTTTTGATGTCAACTCAGCACCTCCTGGTATATTGAAGGTCGTATATATATTTTATTTATACACAATGTCTAAAACCCAGGAGCATCTAAGAGCCATTCTTCGTGATATTAAACAAGGTTTCGTTTTAGATGAGTTTTGTTTCGTTAAGTTCGTTTTAAATTCATTTGAATTTGTTTTAAATTAGTTTTTATCGAAGTGTTGGTAAAAAATTACTTAACAGAGGTAAATTTAATCTTTATATTATAATATTTAGTATAAATATAAAGTAGCACTATGAATATTTGTAGCAAAAAAATATTAACTGCCATTGCATGTGCGTGCACTCATTTAGGGTCGCCGAGTAGGGTTAAGATTTTATTTAGGGTCGCGGCCGAAAAAGTTTGGGATAGGTGGTCTTAGGGCATTGGAAGGCCTAGGGTTCACAAATACACGCTTTGTTGTCATCAGTGAACCCAATCACGCACGAAACACGAGAGGATTACGCACTAATTCATACAAACATTTGGCCTAGCAATTAGTATGACTTTGGAACAGTTC